>JAOWBN010034423.1:0-10174 GCA_028565015.1 Pinguicula moranensis | reverse complement strand
GTTTAAGTCCCGCTTAATTTGTAATTTGGTTTTAAGTTGTTAATGCTTTAATTAGTCCGACTATAAATGTTATTGGAGTCCGTGCCCTAAACGGCAAGTATGAAGTAAAATTCTGTTTCCTTCTCAACTCTCTTATTGCCGACTTCATCTTCTTCTTCCGGGTGACAATTGTTTCGAATTCTTACGGATTCGTTACAACTGGTATCAAAGCCAGGTTTGTTCAGATCTAAAAATATACACAATAGCTAAACGTAAAGGAAAACGTCCCCAAATCAGAGTAAGTACCATGTCTTAATCTACGGTGAATTAGGTTCAGGATGAAGTCAGCCGTCTGAAGATGGAGATGAGCTCATGGAAGAAGATTAACAGATCTACTGGACCGTCTCATATAGACACAGGACAAAACACTGATGATATGGAGCAGGAGGTAGAGTTTATGAAGCTAAGGTTAGATCAGATTACTAACGCTCTCCATGATAACACAGAGTGGTTTAAATCTCAATCCGAGAGGTCGGAGAAAGCTATGATATTGTTCCAGCAACAAATGGATAATCAAATGAATTCTATGATGGAGATGTTTCACAAACAAAATGCTCACAAATCAATACTAGGAGAACCACCAGAGAAGATTGCTGGTACCTCAGGTATGGGAGCTCGCATTAATCGCATACCGTGACCTCTAAATTACACCGACTCTGGAGGGGGGGAGAATGATGAATATATGTATGAGGACACACTCAAGGGAAGGAAAGCAAAAATGTCATATACTGATTTTCCGAGGTTTAGTGGGCTTAAACCTCGCTCGTGGGTTGAAAGGAGTGGAGCTTACTTCTCTATATACACTGGAATTAAGGATTATGAGAAAGTGGAGTTTGCTAGGTTACACTTTGAGGGGGATGCTGATGAATGGTTCCACAGTTTGAGGCACCCCAAACCGGTTGATTGGGATCGATTTATTGCTGCTGTTATGATCAGGTTTGACACTGAAGACCCTGATAACCTGTTAGAAGAATTACTAAGAAGATTCGATCCATTTGTAACCTCTGTAGCTATGGCTTACTCGGAATTTGGAGAAATCTTCTACAAGGATAAGTTTATTGGCAGCTTACAATTGAATTGAGGTCCGTTGTGCGGTTAGATAACCTCCCTACTTTACTCCAAGCCATAGCCTCGGCAAAGAAACAAGAAAGAACAGTGAAGAATCTAGTGGACAAAATTGTGGATGGAGCTTGTCAGATGATGAATATTAGATCTGTTAATCGCCAGAGTCCTCCTCAACAGCCTGCAGTTAGGACTAAAATGGCGACAGTTCCAGAGAAGGAGAAGAGAAGGTTTATTTCAGATGCAGAAATGAAAGAAAGGTTTGAGAAGGGACTTTGTTTCAAATGTGGTGCCCCTTTTGTACCTGGGCACCGTTGTGCAACCAAATTGTTTGCTATTATGGCTGAATCTGATGTGGTACCTGTCATAACTGAAGTGCAAGGAGAAGAGTATAGTCCAGAAACTGCAGAAGTAGGGAATGAAGGTCATGAAGGTAACCTCTCAATCAATGCTATCAGTGGCAGTAGTAATACTAACACGTACAGGGTTAAAGGCATGTTCAAAGGGAACCCTATATACATCCTGTTTGACAATGGGAGTTCCCACTGTTTTGTGGATCAGAAATTGTAGATAGAGTTAAATGTGATTTGGAGTACGTGCAGCCTATGACAGCTGAAGTGGCTGATGGGAAGAAAAGAGTTAGTGAAGTCAGATGCAAGGATTTTGCTTGGACAATGCAGGGAGAGAACTTTGTGTGTCAGCCGAGGACTTTTTCTTTGAACAACTATGATCTAATTCTGGGTGGAGACTGGTTTAGGGACCATGATTCAGTCCTTTATGACTATAATAACATCATAGTGACTATAATTAAAGATGGATTACCATTTGAAGTGCAAGCCTGCAGAGGGAACCAGGAAGTGAGAGTGATTTCAGCTCATAAAATGAACAGATTAATCAAGAGAGGTATGATTACTACCATTGGCAAAGTCTAATCTGAAGAAGGTGGAAGGGAAGGAGTTACCACAAAAGCTGAATTGTTTAATGTAGAGCAAGGGAGTTGGGATGTGGCTACTCTTAAAGGCAACCAAGATTTGAAGTTGCAGATTTTTGAGTTACAGTAAGGGGAGTATCAGGAGGGTAATGAGGAGAGACTGAAGCAGTTACTGGAGGAGTTCAAAGATATCTTTCAGGAACCTACATCACTGCCACCAAGACGTGGAGTAGAACATAAAATCAATTTGCTACCAGGGGCCATACCTAAGAAACAAGTCCCTCATCGTTCCCTCCACTACCAAAAGGATGAAATAGAGAGAATTGTGAATGAGTTATTGGAGTCGTACTAGTAAAGAAGAAGGATGGGGGATGGTGTATGTGTGTAGACTATAGATATTTGAATAGTCTAACAATCAAGATAAAGTTTACCATTCCAGTGATAGATGAGTTAATGGATGAGCTTCATGGGTCTATATGGTTTAGCAAGTTGGATCTGCGGGCAGGGCATTTCCAGATAAGGATGGATGAACAAGCCAAGTTCCTGACCAGTTTTGTGACACATCAGGGGCAGTATGAGTTCAAGGTAATGCCCTTTGGGCTATGTAATGCTCCTGCTACATTTCAATGCCTAATGAATCAGATTTTTTCAGCCTACATCAGGAAGTTTGTACTGGTATTCTTCAATGACATTCTGATTTACAGTGCCAAATGGGATGACCACTTGCAACACCTTAAACAGGTGTTGACAGTAATGAGAGAACAGGAATTATTTGCAAAAGAATCAAAGTGTTCTTTTGGGAGAAAAACTATCGAGTATTTGGGTCATGTGGTCTCAGGAGAAGGGGTAGCAACTAACCCCAATAAGATAGAGGCAATGATGAATTGGCCTAGACCACACAACCTCAAGACGCTGAGGGGATTCTTGGGGTTGACTGGATATTACAGGAAGTTTATTAAGGATTATGGAGCAATAAGCAAACCACTAACTAGAATGTTGAAGAAAGATGCCTTTAATTGGGATGATGAAGCAGAGGATGCCCTGAAGAACCTGAAAATGGCCATGTGTACTACCCCTGTTTTGAATTTGCCTAACTTCAAGGAAAAGTTTATTGTGGAAACAGATGCAAGTGACCAAGGATTTGGAGCAGTGCTGACACGGAATGGTAGACTCGTAGCTTATTACAGCAAATCTCTGGGCCAGAAACAGCAGGGTCTCTCTACCTATGAGAAAGAATTGCTAGCAGTGGTATTGGCTGTAAAGAAATGGAATGGTTATTTGCTTGGAGCTCCATTTGTCATATGCACATATCAACAGGCATTGAAGCACTTACTAGAGCAAAGGCTGCATACCATGACTCAGCAAAAGTTCACAGCCAAACTTCTTGGCTATGATTATGAGGTTCAGTATAAAAGAGGAAGTGAGAACAAGGCTACAGATGCACTATCTTGAAATGAATGCTATATGCTATAGTGTTTCTGAAGGCAGAGCTGAATGGTTACTGAAGTAGTTGCTAGCTACTCCACATATAGTTTTTTCTCAACCATAATGCAAGCTAAGGCTGTTAACCAAGAGGCTTATCTTGACTTCACATTGCAGGAAGGGGTATTGAGAAAGAAGGGAAGATTGTGTGTAGGAGAAGGGACTAGACTGAGGTCTAAGATCATTAGTGTCTTACATGATTCACCTATTGGGGGCATTCTGGTATAGCTGCTACATTTGCTCGGATAAGGAATTATTTCTACTGGCCAAGGCTGAAAAATGATGTGGATGAATGGGTGAAGAGCTGTATGATTTGTGCTGGAAGCAAGGCAGATTCATCTGCACATGCAGGTTTACTGCAACCCCTGCAGATTCCTCACTCATCTTGGTCCAACATCAGTAAGAATTTTGTTGAAGGATTGCCCAAATAAGAAGGTAAACATCTCATAATAGTGGTTGTAGACAGGTTTAGCAAATACAGTCATTTTGTAGCTATGCATCACCCGTACACAGCAGAAACCGTGGCACAAGTGTTCCTAGATCACATCTATAAGCTAAATGGGTTACCAAAGGAGATCATTACGGACAGAGACAGAGTTTACATGAGTCAACTGTGGAGTGAACTTATGAAGATTACAGGGGTGAAACTAGCACTTAGCTCTGCCTATCACTCCCAATATGATGGACAAACAGAAAGGGTTAATAGATGCCTGGAGACATACTTGAGAAGAATGTGTCATCAGAAACCACGTTCCTGGAGTAAATGGCTTCCCTTGGCAGAGTTTTGGTACAATACTACCACACACTCCAGTACCAAAATGACCGCTTTTAAGGCTCTTTATGGGTACGAGGCACCTCATATTCCACTACCTTGCTCGGCTAGTACTATTGGGGACACTGTCAGAGATTTTTTGGAGAAAAGAGAGGAGATTCAGAGTTTGTTGAAGGAGAATTTGGTAAAGGCTATAGAATGAATGAAACTGAATGCTGACAAGAACCGAAAGGAAAGAAAGTTTGAGGCTGGGGATCAAGTCTACCTGAAACTCCACCCTTATCGTTAGAACTCATTACAGTTCAAGAGGGGTATGAAACTTTCACCACGGTTTTATTGGCCCTATACGGTGTTGGAAAAGATAGGTAAAGTAGCCTACAAGCTGGATTTACCAGGAACCAGAAGTATTCACCTTGTGTTCCATGTATCTTTGTTGAAGGAAAAGCTTAAGGGGAGAAAAAAACTGGTGGACGAACCCCCTAAAATAAATAATGATGGTAGTTTTGTCACTCTCTTTGCAATACTGGATTCAAGGATCAAACCTCGCAGCGATGGACCTAGGGAGCAGTGGAAAGTCCACTGGACGGGCTCAACAGCTGAACAGTCTACTTGGGAAGATGCAGCCCTTGTCTGCAAGCACTTTCCGACTATTAAGCCTTGTGGACAAGGCTTCGAAAAATGAGCATGGTATGTGTTGAAATTTAGAGCGCGGATTGGATTTGTTTGTCAGGAAATGTACAGGAGATAAGATGCAAGCATATCAGAGAAAAAGACTTCTTCCTGAATTTGTATTTCACTGTGTAAAAAAACCCCGTTGACTTTGTACATTTCCTCTATTTATATCTACTCTCAATTGCACTGATATAATTAGAAACTACAAAAATTCACACGCATTTAATAGCAGCCGTCCGATCACCCATTGTCAAATTCACATCTGCCGTTCATTAATATACTCGTGTTTTGTGTGTCAACTTCAAAAGCGCTTTCCTTATTCATCACGTGTTTACCACATGAAGCTGCATTTCCAGTCTGCCGTTCTTCACTCTGTTCTTCACTCTTCACAGCTGATTGTCCAGAGCCAGTAACCTCAATGTCCTGCACTCGAGTTTGATCATCTGTACAATTTACCAGTTCGTGCTGATACTTCAACACCCCCCCTTCAAGAGGAGCGTTCCACAGGCTCATCTTGCCTAATATGTGGTGAAAACTAGCTCGAGCAAGAGCCTTCGTAAAAATGTCCGCAAGCTGATGCCGAGAGGAGATATGGTTTGGCAGAATGAATCCAGCTTTGTATTGGTCTCTCACCACATGGCAGTCAATTTCTATGTGCTTGGTTCGTTCATGAAACACCGGGTTTGCCGTGATGTCAAGTGCGGCACGGTTGTCACACCAAAATTCAACAGGTAAGGTTGCTTGAATCTGAAAATCATTCAGCATATAGACGATCCATTGTATTTCACGCACGGTCATGGCCATAGCGCGGTATTCCGCCTCAGCAGAAGAGCATGCGATGGTAATCTGCTTCTTGGTTTTCCAAGATATAAGGCTAGATCCAAGGAAAATACAGTATCCGGTTAAGGAATGTCGTGATGTTTTGCAACTCCCCCAGTCGGCGTCGCTGTAGGCTGTCAAAACTGAAGACACCTGATTAGAATAGAATAACCCGAGTGTTTGGTTCCCTGAGAGATACCTCAAGACATGCAGAGCACTTTGCCAATGAGACTCATGTGGCTGATGGACAAACTGGCTCAATTGCTGGACTGCATAAGTAAGATCTGGTCTCGTGTAGTTTAGGTATAGCAATCTGCCAATGAGCCGTCTATATTTCTCTGGATTATGGTAAAGGGGAGTTGGATCTCTGTCTATAGCATCAAACTTCATATCAGGAGGCAGAGGTGTAGAGACTGATTTGCATCCAAGATGCCCTGAATCTTGCAGCAGGTCATGGACATATTTCCGCTGGTTGATGTATAAACCAGCTGCTGAACGTGCTATTTCCATCCCCAAAAAGTATCTTGCTTCCCCTAGATCCTTGATAGTGAAAGCAGTGTTCAAATGATCCTTGACTTTGCATATTTCAGCCAAGGAATCCCCTGTTATTAAGACATCATCTACATATACAATAAGGAAGATCTGATGTGATTCGGCTGTCAAAGAGAAAAGGCATGGATCATGATAAGATTGAGTGAATCCATAGGTAGTTAAACTCGCAGTGAACTCAATGTTCCACTGCCTTGAAGCCTGCTTCAAACCATAGATAGATTTCAGCAACTTACAAACTTCTCCCTTCCTAGCTCTTTCATAACCTTGTGGAGGGTACATGTATACCTCCTCATCAAGTGTTCCATGCAAGAATGCATTGTTCACGTCTAGCTGCTGAATGTGCCACCCTTTGGAGGCTGCCACTGCAAACAGAATTCTAACGGTGACAACCTTTGCAACAGGACTGAAAATCTCATAGAAGTCCTCTCCCTCAATTTGGTTGTACCCCTTTGCAACTAGGCGCGCTTTATAACGATCTACTGTCCCATCTGGTTTGCATTTTACTCTGTAAACCCATTTAGAACCTATAGCTTTCTTCCCTTCAGGCAAAAGAGTTAGTACCCAGGTCTTATGTTCTTCAAGTGCCATCAATTCTTGTTTCATGGCATTCTGCCATTTTGGATCTGTTTTTGCCTGACTGTAATTGTGTGGTTCGGTTAAGCCTGAAAGGTTTGCAGTGAACATGCAATAAGAATCTGTGAAGACACAATTCCTGGCAGAGAATGGTTGTTCACCAACTTGATGTGCAGAGTCTTGGGTTGAAGAAACATAGAAGTCCTCAAGCCATGAAGGAGCTTTGATCTGTCTGGTACTTCTTCTTAAAGGAACCTCTGCAGCAGGGTCATCAGTAGGCAAAGGCAGCTGTTGTATGGGAAAATCAGGGGACAGAGCCAATCCTCTTGCATTGTCTGCAGGAATCTGTATTTGTGCAGAATCATAAAACAAGTCAGCTCCTACGTTTAGTGGCTGGCATAATGGTAGAGTGCTGCTGTCAGTCGTGTCATGCACTGAGGGAAATTGGTTCTCATAAAATTTTACATCCCGGGACACAATAATGCGCTTAGACTCAATCAAGTACACCTTGTATCCCTTCTGGTCTGACGGATAACCAACAAACACCCCCGAGAGAGATCTTGGATCTAGTTTGTCCCGTGCTGGTTTGTGATTGACTACAAAGCATTGGCATCCAAAGGCTTTCAGGTGGCTCAGATCTGGTTGCTGCTTAGCTAATAATTCATATGGAGATTTCCACCCCAAAATCCGGCTAGGCCATCTATTGATGAGATAAGTGGCAGTGAGAATGGCCTCTCCCCAAAACTGCTTTGGCAGATTACTCTGAATCAGCAATCCTCTGGCTATTTGCAGTAGTGTCCGATGCTTCCTTTCAACAACTCCGTTTTGCTGAGGAGTATAAGGACAGCTGCGCTGATGTACAATCCCTCGGATGTGAAAAAGTTCCTGACAGGAAGAGTTCAAGAACTCTGTTCCATTATCAGTCTGCACAGTTTTAATTTTCTGCCCATATTGGTTCTCCACCAATCTAATGAATCTGTCAACGAGTGTGGGAACATTATCTTTGTATTTGAATAGGTATATCCATGTGCAGCGGCTGTAATCATCCACAACTGTAAGAAAATACTGGCAAGAACTTATTGTCTGAATCTTATAAGGCCCCCATATGTCAAGATGAATCAAACTAAAACATGCATCAGATCTTGTGATCCGGTCAGGGAATGACAACCTGCTCTGTTTGGATAATGGGCATATCATACACTTATCAACATCAGCAAAATCCTTTTGACCATTGAGTGAATTCAAGTGTAACATTACATCAGAAGAGGGGTGTCCTAGCCTGTTATGCAACAAGGAGGCCGAAACAGTGGCACACACATCAGATGTGCAGTTCATTACATCAGAATCAAAACATAAACGTCTAAGTTGCAATGTATTGTTGAAGTAAGCAGCTTCTCCTCTCTTGACTGCATTGTCATGAAAACCAGCTGCATCCAAAACGTACAGTCCCTTTTTAATGCATCCAACAGCAATGATCCTTCCTTGTTTAAGGTCCTGGATCAAGCATTGATCAGGAAGAAAGTGAAACAATAAACCTGAGTGCATTGACATTTTCCGGACAGACAACAAATTATATTTAAAACTTGGCACAAGTAAACAAGATTTCAGAACTACAGTCCCATTCAAAACCACATCACCACTGCATTCCACAGTTTTCACGCTCCCATCAGGCAGCCATACTGGAGTGATCTCAGTAAAAAAATTCAGATTTGTCATGACTTCACGTGTAATGCACATATGGTTAGTTGCACCGGTGTCAATAATCCAATCTTGTACACCAACATCAGCATATAAAATGGATGAAGACAAACAAAGAGACCTTGTACCTGCAAAGTCATCATAGTGAACCATATTCACAGATAGTTTCTCACCCGAAGAATCTACTCCTTTTCCTTTAGACAGCCTGTAGATCTCCTTCTGCATATTTCCCACTACCGCATATAGATTTTGCACACTGTGATCATTTTGGAAATCCAGTGGAGAATGTTCTGTTTCACCAAGTTCAACCAGATTCACTGAGTTTGCCTGCCTCCCTCTATTTCTTTGATTGCCTTTACCTTCAGGATAACCTTTTAGCTTGAAACAATAGTCTATTGTATGCCCAGTTTTTGTACAATGATCACACTTCAGATTAGACTTATCACCTCTTCTGTCGCCCCATCCTTCTGGATACCCTTTTATCTGAAAGCACTCGTTTATGGTATGCCCTGTCTTAGTACAGTGAGAGCATGTTAAGTGACTTTTATCAACTCTGCCTCCTCCTGCAGATTCCTTCCTCCAAGGCGTGCTTCTTGAGAGCATTGCTGTATTCAGACCTTCATTTGCTGCATGGATATTGACACTCACTTGCTTCTGTTTTTCAGCAGTAGTAATGATGTTATAAACTTCATCCACCTCAGGTAATGGACTGGACCGAATAATTGAGCCTCGTTCAGTGTCATATGCATCATTCAAACCCATCAAAAACTCCATGACCCGGTCTTCATTCTCTCTTGTTGCAAGCAGAACTCCCACTTCGCCTTCAACATAAGGAATGGGCCTCAATTGCTCATATTGATCCCAAACAATTTTCAGTTTACCAAAGAAATCACACACGCTCAGATTTCCTTGTCGAAGCATAGATATACTACGCCTTAACTCAAACAGGTGTGGTAAGTTTGTAGTGCCAAATCTCTTCACAACTCCCAACCACAGCTTCCTTGCATCTTGCACAAATACAAAAGTTTTCATAATTTCAGGTTCCATTGCACCACGGATCCAAGAGCACACCAAACTGTTTGCACGTTTCCATTTAGGGAACAGAGGTGCATCCTCATCTGGCCTGCTCAGAGTTCCATCAATGAACCCAACTTTAAATTTTGCCTTCAAGGCCGACATTATAGCACACTTCCAAATCAAAAAATTTGTATCATTCAACAAGATGGAAACCAATTGCAAACCGGGGTTATCTGAACCATGGACCTGCAATTGTTCCTCTATCAGCTCCTCTAATCGCTGTTTGCGCTTCATCGCCAGCAGCTCGATCTCCTTCTCCACATTCGCCATTTCCGCACACGACAACTTGTATTTTTTTAAAAAAACTCAGAACATGAATTCGCGCGAATTGGATCAGCTTCACCCAAGCTCTGATACCATGTTGAAATAATAAAGCACGCACGAATTCAAGTTGTTTATCAAGAAAACACTGAAGAACGATATGAACTTTCTGGAGAGAAAATGTCTCCTTCCTCAATTCATTTTAATCTGTAAAAACCTAATTGATTTTGTACACT
>JAOWBN010034412.1:0-10176 GCA_028565015.1 Pinguicula moranensis | reverse complement strand
TTATAGGATTAGCATCCTATATTTTCCTAATCTATTCATGGAAGGAGAACAAGATTGAGGCAATAATTGATTATTGCCTCAATTTACAATAATTTGATTTGATTCCTTCCATGTTTAGTTTAGGTAATCTAACATATTTAAGCTCATTTATCATACATTCAACCCTACCTCATCCAAATTTGGATCCCACATTGAATAATAACCCGTATTTGATTTACCTGAACATTCAATTGCTTCGACGACTTAGAACACCCACTTGCAACCAATGCGGCCTGGAAAAAAAATAGTGTGTTAACAATGAGAAAGTATAGGTCGCACGTTCTGCTAGAAGACTGCAAATGTTGGAAGCCTTAACCAACTTTTGTGGCCATGATTTTTTCCAGTGACTGGTTCAAGTTGCGCTCGCACCAAGACAATGCATGTAATGAAAGCTCTTGCCCTGAAATGAGTTCATAGTCCCTGAACAGTAGACGAACGAGAGCATATGTAAGAGAGATCAAAATTTTCTCATCACCAATGGAGCTTCATTTTATGAGTTTAGTGTTGAACTTTATCAGACCTAGTCCATCGGACTCGGGCTGCAGGACCAACTTACAAGTGAATTTGGGTTACTTTCATAGAAGCCTTATTATTAAAGTGATTGATTATAATCACACATTCTCTTATAAGTTGTTTTATATTTATTTCCATAACCCGTGTGAGATATCACACTTCACATTTAATTTACCCGAGATTGGCTTCTAAAATTTGCAACTCCAGGCCACTCTTCTTGATTTGAAGCTCAAAGTTCTAGAAGAAAATAGCTTCGCAGTTAGTAAGTTTTTAAAAATGATGTGTACTGAAACAAAAATTGTGTATGAGTAACATTTGGCTTACCTCAATTCTGACATCAATGCATTGGCAAAGGCCAAAGGTAAATTTGTAAAGCATCACCAAAAGGTAATCAGTTAGACCCAAAGGAATAAACATATATAGAACAAAAAGAACAAGATTCTATATGGACTCCTATATCTAGTCCTAATTTTCTCGTAAATTCGCCGAGTTTCCATCGAAACTTCGTCACCCTGTCTAGAAACTAAGAAGATTTCACAGTTTTACTTGCAAGTATGTACGACAATGCGACTTTTAGACCCAATACTTTTTTGAGAACTTGTGGGTTTTACATGGTACTAGACCAACTCTCAGGATTAAACGATTTATGACGGTGTTTGATAATGGAGTAGGCTATAAATTTCTGACTATGTAAGCCGGGTGGGATACCCTACCATATAAGACACAAATGGGGCTAAATAGCCTTTTTTTAATGCAATTTAATTACCCAAGAAAATGCTAAAAAAGAGCTATAAACTAAATAAATTCTGGCTCCGCCGCTGTCCGGGAAAATGACACTCAACTGTTTGTCCAGAAAATGTAGCTTGCTGGTGTCACTGCTGAAGTGTCCAAGTTGCCTCAACTTTTGAATCTTGCCCTTCATCAAGTAGACAAAGTTGTTAGATGAGTTGATTGTTCTTCTTTTATTTTGTCTTGTATAAAATTTTTAAAAAAAAAAATTCAATTGTCGGAACATAGAAGATACCTGCAGATTGCTTACGTGGCTGCACCGAAAAATCATCAGAGAGTCCGACAAAATCGTACGATCAGAAGAATGTACTTCAGCAAATGTGAAAAAAATATTAAATTCTCATATAAAAAAATATATTTACTCGCATCTCAATTCAGCAGGTAGATCTACGTAACGCCGGAGCACCTCCTCCATCCTGCAGGATTCAAATCAAACATAAGAAAAAATGGTTCTTGGAACGTTGTCCATAGATTCATATCCTGTAAAATCTTATGAATTAGTCGGGTCAAAATAATTATAAATATCGTGACATAAACCCCCGATAGGTGTGGATTCAATCCCGCTACGGAGGAGGAGAATAACCGAACCTCTTTCGATTGGAAAACTTGGTAACACGTCCCGATGGTGAGAATGCGACTAAAGCAACATCCACATCGCAACAGACCGCGATTTCGTTAGCCTTTTTAACTAGACTGCTTCTCCTCTTTGAGAATGTTACTTGGCATTTTGTCATGTCTTGGATTTTCTTGATTTCAATTTTCCGACCCATAATGGAAGAAAAGAGAGTGACCCCCCAAACTTGACTCTCTATAAATAGGTATGTTTTTCGTGGAGCATTCAAAGAGAACACAATCTCTGATTCTCTAAAACTCCCATGCATTAATACAAGACTCAATGCAGTTCTTAGGCCATGTTTGGCTAAGGTGAAATTATCGTGTACAATACTGCGAAATATAGGAAACTTTGTATTGCTACGTGCCAAACAAGGTTTTGATAGAAGTCAATTCAGACTACTTTCTTTGAGACACGACACAATCCACGAGTTTGACCGAGTGGCATAGGTCAATTGCAACGTGGGATAAGTTCATTTGAAAGGGATAGGATTGTGTTGCTCACTTTTTTTTTTCCTTTTTAGATCTTCATGGGATGGAAAGTCAAAATAGGGGATAAAAAGGGAAACCAGGTTCATATAGGATCTTCTCTTTTTCTTTTTTCTCCATGGTTGTAATAGAAAAGCGGCAGACAGGTCAAATTTGCTGGTTCAAAAATTGAGCCCATGATTGTACAGTCCAAAAAATGAGCGGAACAGGCCCGCTCGATTTTTCCTAAAAGCCCACCGCCAGCACGTTTTAGACAGGCAGGCCTAGCCCGTTTACTCATTTTTTTGTAGACGTGCCGGGTCGAGCCCGTTTGTCTATCTCTAGTTCATGGGCTCCGGTCATGGGCCTTGCCGGCGGGATACTTGCCTTATGCGAATAAAAGCCAAGAACAAATCCGTGGACCTAATGTGTGTGGTGTCCAGAAATTCTACATAGTATCAGAGCGAGGTTTAACCCCGTAGGTATTGTGCACCTCAACTACCAAAGCGGTCAATATCATCCAATGTGTCCAAAAATTCTATATGGTATTAGAGTAAGGTTTAACCGGTGTGGGCCCTCGTAGGTATTATGCACCTCATCTACCAAAGCGGACAATATCTTCCAATGTGTGTAATGTCCAGAAATTCTACAACCATTTGCCTAAAAATCGTAGTTGGGGATGATGCAAAACTTTATAGAAGGAAAGAATACATGACCTGCTTTATAAGTTGAAAGGAGTTAACTTGTCTTTGTATGGCTGCGTGCCCCACTTTACCCGTAATCTCATTCTCCATTTGTTCACGTAAAACTAAAGATGCTCACAGAATATTGTCCTCAGGTGGTGCTTGCCTTCTGCTAGGCATTTTATCAAACACTAAACTACGTGAACTACAAGACAATCAACCTCCTTTGCTTGTCAAGAATATTCCCAAAACTCCATGTATTTTTTTCACGTCAGCTTGAGCTTCCCTTTATAAAACATGGCAAATACCAATCATGATCGTCAACAGTAATTCCCGTGAAGATGGCAAGAACAAATGGAAGCAAATTACCTGAGATCGTATTTTTTGATTTGGAGACAACAGTTCCCATCAGAACAGGGCAAGGATTTCGTATCCTTGAATTCGGGGCGATCGTCGTATGTGCTAGGAAGCTGGTGGAGCTCGAAAGCTACTGCACGCTGATCAGGCCGGCGGACTTGTTAGTCGTTCCAGCGAGGTCAGGGCGGATCCATGGGATAACACGAGCGGACGTTGCGAAAGCGCCGTCGTTCGATCAGGTTGCTGACAAGATATTCAACATTCTCGACGGGAGGATATGGGCCGGACACAACATTCAGCGCTTTGATTGTGTTCGGATTAAAGAAGCGTTTGCAGCGATTGATAGGCCTGCGCCGACGCCGGCCGGGATGATCGATTCACTCGGAGTGCTCACGGAGAAATTTGGAAGGAGAGCTGGAAATATGAAGGTTTCTGTTCTGACCTGATGCTCAAAACGCTGCGTTTCATAGGATTTTTCTGTGCTAACCAATTTCCTATGGTTTTTTTCAGATGGCGACATTGGCAACTTATTTTGGTCTTGGCAAGCAGCAACATAGGTACATGTAATTTTAAATTTTGGAACTGCCATTGATCTTCATCAATTGGGATCGCCATTCGAACTGAATCCCAAACTCCCAAAATTTTCGAGTTTATGGGATTAAGGACGGGAACTGAGAATGCATGTACGGTTTCCGAAATATTTCGATTCGAGAACGTGAATAACCTATATAACTCCCGAAATTTACAGATGGGCCATTTGGAAAAATGGTACTCGAGATTTTAGAATCCCGAACTCTCACAATTTTGGAATTTTGGGATGGAAACGGAAGCACCCGCAATGTTCATGAAATATTTTGGTCCAGAAATGAGAATAGTTTATTCCCATATCAAAATTTCGATTGACCATCCCGAATGACATTGTATTGGGGAAGGGGACGATGACCCCCTCCCCCAAGATTTAGAATTCTTTAAATATATTTTGGCCTCTTCAAAAACTTGATAAGCCCCTAACCCTTTCATCTTATCATTAAATTGTTGTCAGATCCTTGGAAGATGTAAGAATGAATTTGGAGGTGTTGAAGCATTGTGCAACTGTACTATTCCTGGTACGAATCAATACCAGAAACTTTTTCAGTCCATTTTTTGAACGTACCAAACCAAACCAAACATACTCGTAAATTCCCCTGAAACAAGGTTTGAGGAGGATAGGATGTACGCAATTGTACTCTTATTTCAAAAGATATAGAACATATTACAAAAATAACAAGAATTCGTGGCCTCAATTTTCTCCAGGAATCCAGTCTGCCTCCAAGTATGATCAATGGGCAAAATTGGAGAAACAGCCCAAATGTAACTACAAGAAGCAGAAACTTGCAGGTGCATGGTTTTCTTTTTTTCTTTTTTTTTTATAGACAAAAGTAGGCCAAGAGTTACCAGTTCTTTCACTTGTTTTACGAGACCACCAACCACGGCCACAACCTATATTGCCAACCAAGTCAGGGTTTTGGGGTCAGATATATGCTGCCTTAGCGTTAAGACAATTTTCGTTGCAACTCAAGATGGATTGCGTCATTTGATATATAGATTCCAACAACTTCATTAATTGAAGCACTTGTTTTATGAGAGTTAACATAAAAAAAATTCAATATTTGCAGCAATCAAGTCCTGGTAGTTTAAACTGCAACACTTCAGGCATGAGGGGCCGGGACGAAACGAACCGGAAATCGCCTCCATCGACTTCTGCCGCACATCACAGGGCTGTCCCTTACACAAGAGAGAGCTTGGCAAAGGTTGATTTTTTTTCAGGCAAAATTTCACATGTGAACTTATTTCGAATGTTTGATCATCTTGACTGACTATGTGTTGTGCTGCAGATGACGGTCGGAATGAATAATATATTATCCTACGCAAACAGCCGGCCGTTGAACAATTTGTTAAGGCATTCTCGTTCGTTGATTAGATGAAGACAATAGATTGCTAATTTTACAAGATTGTATTCTTTCATTCTTTGGCCAGTCAACATTGTACAGAGTTCCTCTTGCAACTGTCCAATGTATATTATGAAAAAGTCAATCATTGATAATTTTGTGCAAATAATAGAATAAATTAAAGTGATTCTATTAAATTTTAATTATTTCAATTAATGAAATTGTTGGAATTTATAAGGACGCAATGCATTTGGGATCGCAACGAAAACAACTAGCATAATTACAAGGGTAAGGTTGCGTACATATGACCCCTAATCCCCAATTTGGTTGAGAATATAATGAGTAAGTTGTGTTCGTGGCTGTGGTGGATTTCTTATTAAAATGGTTTATACATGATCCACTGTGTTAGACATAATATACAAATAATCATAATTGAATTAATTATGTTAATAATTTGTTAATTAGCTAATATTAAGAATTCTAATTAGGGTAGATTATAACATTCTAATTAAGTTTAGGATCAATTATGTAATTATATCCCTCTCTATAAATGTATATACAGTTTCTTTCGAATTCCTGTCTAATCATCTGCGTAGAAGAGATCTAATTCGTGGATAACAAGAATGCAAGATATTATTCGTGGATTACAAAAAGACTCTAATAGATTCCTAATTCGTATGCATGCTATAATCAACAGAAGATTATGGTTCTATACGCTTTCGCATTAAATGTATGATTCGTTATCGTATTTGTTCATTCTAGATCCGTTCTAATTAGATCTTTACACTGCCACGGAAGAAAACAATCTTGATTTGAACACGCTACTCATTGTACAAGACAGAAAGAAAACGTTGAAAACATTTAAAGGTCACGTACCCCTTTTGCAAGGTAAGGTTGAATGTTTTTGCCATGTTCTTTGAGTAGTTTGTATGCAATCTCATTAGTATTGTTGTAAAGAGCCATGTAGCAAATTTTCATGCAGTCAGGAAGTTGGGTCCAATGTGTCAAGATTGCATCTGAGAGAAAACCCTAAACATATTTAGATAGTTTGCAAGCAAGAATAGCGTAGTACATACAAAATTATCCTGGAAACTAACCTCTGAACAGCACTCTTGAAGAGCAAAAGCTCATCTATGGTGCCATAAGTGTCGAATGTATCATCGATTACCGAAACAATAGCTATCAAATGTAGGCAGACGATATCCTATTGTTTCTGAGTTGAGATAGGAGATTGATGCATGCCTGATGAAGATACTGGAAGAATATTGTTCCTAGTCAAGTCAAACAATTAATAAGGCAAAGTCAACTATTTTTCTATCCAGCAAAATCGGTAATGCAAGGCGGGCACAAATAAAGCAATTGTTGGGATATAGGACATGCCAGTTCCCCACCACATACATCGAAGATCCACTATTCACAAGAAGGATCAATCTAGTAGTTCTAGAGCCATTACTAGATAAAATCAGAAACAAGGTAGCCGGTTGGAAGGACAAGCTACAATTGCAGGCAGGAAGGATAGTCTTAATCAGACATGTGCTCTTGATTATTCAATTGCATACATTATCCGTCATGATAATTCTCCTATACATCTTGAATGAAGTGCAACATAGGTTGACATACTTTCTAGGGGATAAATACGAAGGAAGAAGAAATTACATTAAAGGGCGTGGAAGAAAATCTATAAATCAGTGAAAGAAGGGATTGGGAATTAGAAATCTATAAATCAGTGAAAGAAGGGGCTGAGAATTAGAAATTTAAAGAAAGTACAAACTGCGATGACGATGAAACTATGCTACAAACTCAAAAGAGAACAACCTATGGGATAACTTTTTGAGACGGCCCTATTTTGCGCAGCCTTCTTAAAATTATAATCCAATTATAATCACATTTTTTCAAAAAATAACTCTTCATTTTTGCAAAAAAAAATTATTATAATTCAATTATAACCATAAAAGGATATGCGCAAAACACCCCCTCAAATATAACAAAAATGAACAGAAAAATATGAAGATTTAGGTAGTTGATCATATCGTATCATATCGCAGAATGTCAATTCATCCAACTAGAATGATCAAATGTTAGTTTCACTTTGTCAAATTTAGGCAATAGGTCCACCAGTTTATAGGAGGACCCCTTTTACTAAACTTGCCCCAGTTTCTGACAAAAGCAGTTTTCTTTTGGACATCGAACAAGAAAACAAAATCCAAACAGACCAGTAATTGAGACCACTGCCTGTCTGTAACAACAGTAGATTCATTAAACTTCAAGTCAAATCCAACTTTATTTTTTAATTTTATTAAAAACAGAATATAATATAAAGTTTAAATTAACCTGGGCAGCGGTTACGATAAACGGTACGCGAATAACACCTTTTTATTATGCGGGTAACACTCGCACCGCACTGCACCGCCAATATTTTGTGGTGCGGTGTGGTGCGGTAGCAGCTCTTCGCGGGCGGTTCGCGATATAGATTTTTGCAACCGCAATTTTTGTGGGCGGGACACGGTACGGGCTGTTTCGACACCGCCTGCACCGCTGACCAGGGCTAGTTTAAACCATGATCAGTAGGCAGTATGCTTAGCTTATCCAACAGATAATAAACATGTCCTCGAACTAGCTTGGAAGGAGTAGTTGACTTGTTAAAGTTCACTGTCTAATCTTATTGCATGAAACTTAGGTGCATCTCATTGAATCTCATAAAAGAACTTAAAAGTCTTGTTTGACGAGAAAAGTTGAGAATTATTTTGGGTTTCATAAATTATTGTACAAAATGTAAATTCAAAACTCAAAAAATTTAATGAAATTGAAGGCGGCGTGGTAGGGGACTCCTCCTGAATTATTAGATGCTATGGTAATGGTGACTACCATGGAGACTTTAATAGAAAAAAAAAACTTTGAACCATCTCTTCTTCAAGTCTTTGAGCTGTTTCACTGCTAAAACTATATGTACCACGACAAGCCATCTAACAAAGTGTATTTTTAATCCACATTATGTGCAAATAACGTGTTGGGGCCATGATCGCGAACCCCGAATTCGGAAATTCTTGGCCCGAATTTGAATCGATTCATTCATGTATTAATTGAACCAGGTGGTTCCGAACACATCCCTTTCAAGGGTCAGGATTTTTCAGATGGTTACCTGCCAAAAGCCCGTGCTTTAAATTTCCTTGCAAAAAGATTTCACTGTTGCTTCTGAGAAATGCCATAGCGCACGAACGCACGAATTCGTGCGCAATACCATATATGCCCTTGTGTTGGGTTTTGTGCCCTATTTAATACAGGGGCATATATGGTATTGCGTTCGCGCGCTATATCATTTCTGGTTGCTTCTACATATCCCTCAAAAGTCAGACTCCCCAAAAATAGTGTTCTGTCTGACTGTCTCCTTCCTCTCTCCCTCTATACTGAAAGAATTTAGTATAGATACAACAATCGAGGCACTCTGAACTTCTTGCATTGTCTCCATCTCTATCCATGTATCTTCTCCTCTTCTTCTTCTTCCTCTCCTTTAGTTGTTCTTGTTCCTGAGTGGAACACAGAAGTCAAACAACACTTTGTGTGTTGAGTGTTTTCTCTCTCACTGATCTGTTTCACTCTGTTCTAACACAAGAATCATTTTTTTATGGAGATGAGCAGAGAAATCACCCCGGTGAGAGTGATGGGACCAACTTCAAAGAGAGTTGAAATTGTGTACTATTTGTCAAGAAATGGACATCTAGAGCATCCCCATTATATGGAACTAACTCTACTCCCCCATCACCAGCTTCAACTGAAAGGTATGATGACATTGTAATAAAACTTCAGTTCAGCATGTCTGAAAGATGTTATTGTACTGAAACTGAAAACATGGTGTATAGATTTCATGGATCGGCTCACTGTTCTGAGAGGGAAAGGCATGCCTTCACTCTACTCTTGGTCTTGCAAAAGGTATCAGAAACATTCTAAGTGATTAATTATTGTTTTGTGTAATTTCGGGTATGAAGTGGTGTGTTGTGGATTTGTTAGGATTTACAAGAATGGGTATGTATGGAATGATTTGGCTGAGAATGATGTGATTTTTCCATCTGAAGGAGATGAGTATGTGCTCAAAGGGTCTGAATTGGTACTAGGATGCACTGGTAATAATCTTCTTCATTGGTAATTTATTTGTTACTTTTAGTGTTTTTTTGGATAACTATGCTATCCAAAATCACGTTTGGCTCGATTAATCCATGGAACTCATGTAAAATGACCCTTCCAAAATCGGGCAAATCTCGAGCCTAAGCCCGCGGTCGCGGGCCTAAAGAGAAGTTGAACCATCTTTTGGTGTTGATTGTACTAATTTGATTAGTATGTGTGCACAGAGAAATTGAACAACCATCTTCAAGGTAGTAACAATGCTGCTCCACAGCTAGTGAGTGAAGACCAGAATTTCCAATCAAAACGCAGGTTTTTAGCTTCAAAACGACGGATCAAGAACCCACAGTTTCTGAGAAATGATGATACAGAGGAAAGGGAAGAAGAACAAGAACAACAACAACAGGAGTATGAAGAGAAAACAGTGTACACCAGGTGTTCGAGAGGAGTCTCCACTGACGAAATTGAAGAAGAATTCAAACAGCAAGGAATCATCACGGAACAGAAGAATACTCCGACGGAGCTGATTATCGATCCCAATTGTTTCTCCATATCACCACCGTCGACCACGTCTTCCACACATTCCGACAACTCACACGATAAAAACGGCAAGAGGTCTGAAGACGGCGATCCACTGGGCACCGAGCCGATGCTGAGCAGGAATTCCATGC
>JAOWBN010034391.1:0-10176 GCA_028565015.1 Pinguicula moranensis | reverse complement strand
ATTTACAAAATTGCCATTAAAAGTAGAAGTAGAAAAAAAAGTAACCTCTTACCTACTTCTGAAAAAAGGAGAATCTGACTGAAAAAAAGGAGAAGTAAAAGGAGAAGTGAAGTTTTAAAACACTGATTTTGAAATAATCTGAAAAAAAAGGAGAATGCGAAAATTAATCTAAAAAATAAGTGGTACAAAACTGATTACAATACAACACATATATAAGAGTAATTACAAAGTCTCCTAGATATACAAGGTAATTAGGATATTAGTCAAGGAGGTAAATTGCTAATTGATTGATTCTCCATAATTCTGGATCCTTCTGGGGTCCACTGCAAACATCCCCCTGTAAATGAAGGAGTTTTGAAGTCTTGGACTTCTCATTGGCTGATTGGTCCTCAACCAATTGGCTAACAATCCCCCTCAAACTTAGAGGAGGAAAAGAGGCCTTAAATTTGTCTCTGTAATAGAAATACCAAGCTCTGTGGTCAGAATATTTGTTAATTGATAATGTGTATTGAGATATTGTAGAGATATTCTTATTAAATACCCACAACCACAACCACAACTTACTCATTATATTCTCAATCAAGTTGGGGTATGGAGGGTCAAATGTATGTAGCCTTACCCTTATAATTATACAAAAGATTATTTCCGTTGCGAACTAATATGCATTGTGTTATTTGATGTATAGATTCCAACAACTTTATTAATTGAAGCACTAGAATTTGATAGATACATTTTGATCTAGTCCATTATTATAACAAATCTAAAGAATTTGTTAATGATAACTCATTCAGCTCCATTTGCAATGGACACAAATATTCTTATTGAGTACCTTTTCTCTAATAAAAAGTTAATCAATCTCAATATGCTTGGTTCTTGCGTGAAACACAGGATTAGAAGCCAGGGCCATTGCTCCTACATTATCATACCGATTGCTTGAGAAGTGGAATATGCAAATCTTTCAGCAGCATATGTATCCAATATAATTTTGCACTACTAAGGGCCAAGGCTTGATATTTTGTCTCAGTACTGGAACGAGATACTACCGACAGTTTCTTGGCAAACCAAAAAAAAAAATTCCCACCAAGGTAAATGCAATACCTCGTAGTACATCTCCGATCACCGGAATCACTAACCCAATCAAAATCACAGAATCCCAGAAGTCTCAACTCCCCACGAGAATACCAAACTCCAAAACCAATGGTCCCCTTCAATATCTCAGGATTCGCTTGGCTACACCCCAGTGGATAGTGGCCGGTTGATGCATGTGCTGACATAATTGATTAACTGCAAAAGAGATGTCAGTCGGAGTAAGAGTACAATATTGTGAAGCTCCTACTGTCAGATGAAAGACCGTAACATCACTAGAACTAAGAGCATCCTCCATCAATAGAGCTTAATCTTGGACCAGAGCTGCAAGGAGAAGAAAGGGGTTTGGTTCCAAGCATTCTGGCTCGATCAAGAATGTCCATAATATACTTGCTCTATCAAAGATGCAATCATGTCTTGGATTGTTTGAATGCCAAGAAAATATCCCGGATCACCAAGGTATCTCAACTTAAAAGTGTCTCAAAGATGATTAATTAGAGAAAAGACATCATCATGATGTGTCCTAGTGACCAAGGTATCATCAACATAGATAAGAACAAATATGGTTACCTGAGTTGAGTGAAACATAAAAAGAGAATTGTCCACACCTGGGCAAACAAACCCATAGTCATGGAGTGTAGCAGATAGATGAACATACCACGCCCGAGGGGCCTAAGACCATTTAGAGCCTTATGTAAATGACACCCATGATCAGGGTGCTCTGTAGAGACAAACCCCTAAGGCAGTTCCATATAGACTCCTTCATTAGTAAGTCACTCAAAAAAAAGCATTAAAAATATCAAGTCATCTAATCACCTAGTTAAAATGCGCTGCAAGTGTTAGCAAAATTCAAATAGTGGAGGATTTTTATCACATGACTGAAAGTTTCATTAAAATCAATACCAAACATATGCTCAAAGGCACGGGTCACCAAACAAGCTTTGTTCATGTCAATAGAACGATCAGCCTTCTACTTGATCTTATACACCTATTTATTGTGAATGATTGTGGGATGTAGGTTGTGGGCATAAGAACCAAGTAGAATTTGCCAGCAGCGCATCAAACTCCTCCTACATGGTAGCCTGCCACTATGATGACAAACTCGCCTGTAAATAATGGGTTGGTTCACGAGGTATCTGCATACTAGAAAATGCTTTGTTGAGATGTTTAGTACAATAATAAAGGTGATAATCAAAAAAGTCTTTAGGACAAAATGCTCCAGTTTGACTCTGAGTGACAACCTGGGAATGAGAGGTACTGGATGCCTCGAGAAGTTGTGAAATAGGAGATTCCAATGGCAAAATCTAAGTGGGAGAAGGTTCTACTAACTCGGTACCAATTCGCTAAGGTGGTGGTTGAACTAACGGAGTCAACGATGATGTGGAGTTTTGAGTAATGATTCGAGAGAAATTGGGTAAGCCAGAGGCTGACGTGGACTCAGACTCGTGAGGTATCTGAGTGGGACTACTGACCAGGTCAAATGGAGATGCTGCCATGGTCATTGGATTTGTTGGCTATGTGTTGTTCAAGGAGTGGCCAGGACAAGATTCAGTTGGCCTAGATGATGGGATAGACTCGACAGATAGAGAATCCGAATCATTATCTTGGACAAGTGGCAGAATATAATTGGTCACTAAAGTCAAAGTGTGAAAATCTAGGCAAATAATTTGAACATGTGGCAGAATAGGATTGGTTGCTAGAGTGAAGATGAGCTTGGGGGTTGGCTGTAAAATAGAGAATATGCGAAAAATATTATTGTGAAATAAAGGAGGAACTAAAGCAGGAGACAATCTTATAGAGTTACCTGGTGAAGAAGAATTATTCTCAACTAGCCCAAGAAAAGTGTTCATATTAAATATATACATTTTATTGGTTATGGGGTCAAAGCACTTGCAACCTTTGTGATTCAAACTATAACCCATAAAAATATATATATTTTTTGCTTTGAAACATTAATTTG
The DNA here is from genome assembly GCA_028565015.1 of Pinguicula moranensis. Lineage (NCBI taxonomy): Eukaryota > Viridiplantae > Streptophyta > Magnoliopsida > Lamiales > Lentibulariaceae > Pinguicula > Pinguicula moranensis. The sequence continues at coordinate 7,130 of JAOWBN010034391.1, read as the reverse complement.
GTGAAAAATGTAGGCCCAAGGAGGGGTAGCATGAACACCCAAAAGATTTTTTAAAAAGGCGTAATTAGGGGTTGCTTTAAAAAGCTTTCGAAATGGGCTTTTGTCATGAAGAATTGGAGTAGATAGTCTATCGATTACAAAAGCAGTTGTGAGTACGACATCTACCCGAAATTGGCGAGGTAGGTGAGATTAGGTCAGCATACTCAAGAACATGTCCACAATGTGTTTGCACCTGCGTTCTGCAAGCCCACTCTGTTGTGGTGTGTGGGGCATGAAAAGCTTTTAAAAAATTTATTTGTGTTTAAAAATTCATCAAAATGGTGAGATTCAAACTTACGCACTCCATCAGTTTGAAATTGCTTAATTTTTTGAGAAAACTTATTTTCAACACGAGATTTGAATTTAACAAAGCAATCAAAATGTCAGTTTTCTGTGTTAAGGTATATAACCATGTCTACTAACAATTATCATCAATAAATATAACGTAATCTTTATTTGAAGCACATGATATTCACCACATATCTGAATGAATCAAGTCTAAAGGAAACTCAAATAAATGATAATTAGACCCAAAGGGCAACTGTTTATGTTTACCCAACTAACACGAATTACAAAACAAGAAATTGTCCCAAGAACCATTAAAAGGTAAATTAAATCCAGTAATGACAGAGCAAGCTAGGCTAGAAGGTACATGACCTAAACAGGAATGGCCATAAGAGAACTAAGCTTTAACCCCAACCATGGATGACAAGGGCCGTTTAATCTCTGAAAAAACTCGTATTCAGACGGGACGGATATAATCCTCCTTCAATGGGCCCCTCCATCAGAGTTGCCCCATTTGGTTGTCCTTCACACAATAACTCCAGTCAGTAAGAATAAAATAACAACCATTATCAACATAGAATTTGTTAACAAATCATGAATTGTTATAAACTTGAAGGCAATGTAAAACTTTATCGAGGTGTAAGGGACGAGAAAGGGCTTGAATTTGCAAAGAATCAGTGTTTAGAATTCACCGACCTATACCATTATACGCCAACTTCATCACTTCCAATATAAGGCTCCTACAGAGAAAGTTAATTGAGAATAGCAGTAATGTGTTGATTAGCACAACTATCATCATCCCAAACTTCATTGGTAAGATCAGCTTTGGTGTAGGCCACCATTGCATCAAGTTGGGTTAGGGGGTGCCTTCCTTCATAAGAGAAATGGATTCTGCTGTAGCAATCCAGAGCTGATGATTGAGTCCGCGACAAACTGACAATTATATGGACTTTCAGGGTAATAGGAGGATGGGCCAGACTCTTTTCTCCAAGATCCAGTAGCTGGTTGAGGCCAAAATATTGCTGGACGAGTAATTAGGCCTCCAAATCGAAAATGTTGATGATTGGGCTATTGACGTGGCCCAAATTACCCCTATTATTTTTCTGCAAATGAGGCTATCGTATGCCACTAACTAGATTAGGCCCAAATTTCCAAAAGATTCCCAAACTGCAACGGACTTGGGCTGGATTTTTGGGACAAAAACATTCTGCCAGGGGTAGCCGTGCCTCTGTCCGAAAAACCACAACCACTCCGATGCGAGTATAACGGCGCCGAGTTGAGACTGGTTTGGTTCTGCTCCGCCAGGATAACATATGGTATGAGCATTTCTGTCTCAAATGCTGAGCGAAATTGACGTTTCCACAGAAATAATTGAACGTCGGATTTAAGTCACTGACGACAAAGGTAATGAGATCATCATCGTCAAGGGGACTTCCAGAGGCATAAGTTGGGCAAAGATCAGTTTGGCAGATGCCAAACATTTTGCATATGATTGCGTGCCCTATTGCAGCGTCTAAAGTCGACAGTGCAAGGTGTTTAGATGAGTTTTCATCTTGGAGGTGTAATTTGCGGGCCAAGGCACCGACTTTTCCTGAGTAATCGGTAATCCAAAGATGATTGGGTGACAGTCGCAGTCACAAGTCCCAACAATCCGACTCAAGACAAACCGTTCTCATTTCATCTAATTCACATAGGCTAGATTCAGCGTCTTCATGGTTGGAACATCAGTAGTGGACTTTGTGTTCTTCAAACTGGAACTTTGGAGGACAAATAGGAGTCTTATCGACAAATTCCATCAATTCGTTACCCCGGAGAATTGGAGTTAACTGAGAAACCCACATAAGTAGTTTCATAGAAAGAAGAATAGTGATATTAGGCATAACAAAAGCTTCGGTGGCCATTGAACAAATGAGTTGCCGAACCAAAAATTTCATAGGTCAAGAAACTGGGAAAACTCTATTTTTTATGTTTTTGCGAAAATGATAAGAATCAAAAGAGAACTTCTTGATTCGGATCAATAATCAGACTCTAATACCATGAAAGATGGTAAGAAAAAAAAATAAGATTTGCAGAAGAAAGTCGTGATCTTCAATAATCATATCGGCCGTATATTATGGTGTGATCGAATTTGGACCTACCTGATTTGATAATGTTTATGCTTTTATATCGCACTAGGAGGTGCACAAAAATATACGAAATAGAGGTAATATGCGAGAATATTGAACACTTCGGAAAAATAATAAATGTTTGGGGTTAGGGGGCCGCACTTGAGGGCCAAATTCTCCTTACCCGAATTTTACTTATCTTCCTTTTTTCTCACAAATTTCCTTACAATAATTCTTCTTCTTCAAATCCCTCCCTCTTCCTTCAAGGGTTGCCTCCTTTTTATAGGGAATTTTACATGCTCAAGTGTGGACATTTGTCCATTTTCACCAACACTTGTCCTTGTGCATGCCTAATTTCCAACATTTGTCACAAAGGTTCATGTGGAGATGAAATCTTTACTTTTTGCATGTGTTCTTGTCCTTTTCCTTTTGGTATTTTTTGGGCTTTTGATTTTTGAACTTTTTTCTGCCTGGCCCAATTTTTCCTTCCGTTTTGGCTGCTGAATTTTTGGGGGTTGTCTGGGCCTGCTCCTTTAGTCTACTGGGCTTGGTTGAGATTCTGATCCGCCATTTCTTCCCCCCAATCAGGATTTTTTTCTGCAAGAAAAATTCTAGTCCTTGCTACCTCCTCAACATCAGTTTATTGCTGATCTGTAGTATGCCCAATGCTTCAACCCTCGAGCCAATAGCGAACACTGGATGCACTCATGTGCCAAATCCAGAGTTGGCAAAAGTAGTATTCCATTGTAGGTGGTTCAGAGGTAGTACTGGTTGTTCGTTGGATGGCATGGACTCGTGGTTCTAGCTTCATTGGCCACCCAAGGCACCCTCGTTCACCTGCTTTGCCTCCGAATTTATATAGATTGCAACTCATCCTCAGTATAATAGGGCATGAAGGCCTTTACGGCTTTAGCTACCCAATCCGAGGAGGTGGTCTACCAAGTCGTAGCATTTTTAGACAGTGTGACAGGGAATTTTCAGGTGAGAGTGATAGATGGGAAGCGACTTCCTTAGAGCCACATATATAAAGTAATTACCAAGGTAAGTAAATATACACGGTAAGTAGGATATTAATGGTAAACTTGCTAATGATTGATTCTTCAGGATTATAGATCCTTCCAGGGTCAACTCACAAACATAATGTTCGAAGTACAAACCAAAAATATCAATACTTTACATTATCGGCAGAGCTAACTAGAATAATGGAAGTAGGGAACGGTAAGGGTGGAGAGTGGTGGTGGCGACCAGGTGGTCGGCCCCCCACTTTACATATTTTGCAGAATCATGAAAGATCCCCATTTCCTTCTTAAAGCCTCTTTCTCCACATGCATTCTTTTTACTACGCTACATAAAATCTTAATTGTTGTTGGATCATTATTAATTCAATGTTGCTTTAAAAAAATTTATTGGGAATACAGATTTCGGGGCTCGAAATAAAAAAAAATAGAGTAGACTTTTGCCCCAGATAATATGGCTTGTGGTCCCAGATTTTAGATACATTTTATTTTCTTTTACAAGCAACTAATTAATTTGATTTTTGTTTAGATAAGTTAAATTTTTATTAATAAATTTTGACTCCAAATACTGAGTACAAATAAAATACAATTTTACAGTTTGTCATCCTTCTCCTGGCTTCATCCTTCAGATTTCAAAACCTCCTTAAAACCATAATGTTAGACAAAATATATATGTTAGATGTTTAATTGAATTAATTATGTTAATTAATATGCTTATTACCTAATATTAAGACTTTTAATTAGAGTAAGATCCTAATACCCTAATTAGGAATATTTTTTTGTTAATTATCTAATATTGAGAGTCCTTATTATGCTAGAATTATGTCACTTTAATTAGGATTATACTCTAATTCTTCTTTATAAATAGGCGTTCAGTACGCCTATTTACTACACAATTATTCATATTCTCATGTGTTGAGACCCTACAGTTTCTCTTGAATTGCTGCATTATCATCTGTAAAGGCAGAGATACAAGGAGACTCTGGTAAACTCATGTTCTTGTTCTTGATATAATCAACTTGAACAGTAAGGTTTTATACGCTTTCGTATGGAAATGTATGATTCGTTCGTATTTAGTTTAAATATTAGATTCGTTCTAATTAGGTTTACAGTGGTATCGGAGCCAAATTCCAGATCTGATTATATTCGTTCTTGATTATACTCAGAATGATTGTTTGTTAATTTGTTTCTCTCAAAATTACATAGAGTTCGTTTCTTACGAATATTATTCTGATCGGATTATTTCCTTCTTGAATTCGCGATTCTCATCCAACCAAAAGCAATTATCACGTTTTTTTTTATTTCAAATGTTTTTTTGTGTTTGTTTCTCAGGATTCCACTATCTCAATCGCCAGAGCTTCTTTGTGACAACATTAGTGCCATCTTCTTGAGCACCAATCCCGTCTCCCACAAACGAGCCAAACATGTAGAACTGGACTATCATTTCACTCGTGAGCAGGTACTTGCCGGCACAATCCGTCCTTGGTTCATTCCTTCTTCCTTACAGGTTGCTGATATCTTCACCAAAAGTCTATCTCGGGAGCTTTTTACCTTCTTTCGGTCCAAGCTTCGTGTGGTGGTTAACCCCACGCTCAGCTTGCGGGGGGTATTAGCCAAGAGTCATTCAATGCAGTTAGTCAAGAATCATTAAAGGACACCACAAATGCACTCAAGGCTCAAGACAACTTCTCCCAAGACACTACAAGGCTCAACACTGATTGTACCATTTCTCAAGATAGGAGGAAACTGAAACAAACTGTTTAAACATTATATAAGCAAATAGAAATGTAAACAGAGACAAGCAGCAAGAACTAATGAAGATTTCTGCATTTGTTCTTCATCCTCCATGATATCTTGCTCACTTGCACACACTGTCACCACTTCAAATAAAAACAAAACTTCCGCTGGCAAATTCGTCTTCATGGTATCGGAGCTAGCCTCAAAGGTTTAACAACCTATGGTCGATCCTTCCTTACCAAAATTCATCTCTGGCCAATTCTTATCTCCTTCACAAACCTTCTGTTCTCACTAACTCAAATCTGCAATCTCTGCGTACTTACCTTCTTCATCTCAAATATGCAAACCTTCTGTTCTCACAAATTACATTTTCTCTCATCCCAGATTTCCCTTCTCCATCTCAAACAAAAAAAACACACTCTCCTCTCATCTCTCTGCTTTTCTCATTCTCACAGTACCAACACCTACTTAAACTCATTCAAACCATAACACACAATTCATCCTACCTCAAATGGCTCAACAACCAAACAACACTTTCCCTTTATCCTTTGCCGAATTCGCACATCTAGTCACTATTAAACTTTCTCATTCAAATTACCTCTTCTGGAAAAACCAAGTCCAAACCTTACTTACTCATCACAATCTTCTCGGATATATTGATGGTACCATTCCCGAACCATCTCTTCAAGACACCACAGACCCTACCAAACTGAATCCAGCTCATGAAACTTGGAAAGCCACAGATAGCCGTTTGTATTCCCTTCTAATTTCCTCCCTATCAAATGATGCACATGGAGTGATAATTGGTAAACCCACAGTCCATGACGTATGGGCTGCACTAGAAGAAGAATACTGTAAATCAAGTCTGTCCCAAGAATTAAGCCTACGAGATGACTTACAGCAATTAAGGCGAGGAGATCTCCCTGTCAAAGATTACTCACGGTAATTCCTTTCACTTTGTGATCGTTTGGCAGCACTGGGAAGATCAGTCTCACAGCTCAACCAGAGCCACTGGTTCCTTCGAGGGTTGGGAATGGATTTTCAGGCCTTTGCTAGTTCCCAACTATCCATGGACCCGCTTCCAGCCGTGAGAGACATCATAGCAAGAGCTGAGAATTTTCAAGCGTTGTATCATCGCACCATACCTGTACCTGTAGCACCATTGGCGTTTGCTGCTTCCCTTGGAACATCCAATCTGACGCCCAGGCCCACTACCACCGCTGCCGCTCCGCCAGTTTCTCCGACAACCGCTGCAAATTCCAGTGTTTTCCTCTATCCTCCAACACCACTTCCGCCCTCTACTCCGCAGTACACTTCTCAATTCACGCCGCCTGCTCCATCTCTGAGACATCCTTGGCATGGCGGAGATCCTTCCCGAGGCCGTGGCCGTGGCAGAAGAGGTCCCCGATGTCAAATCTGTGGAGATTATGGTCATTTTGCGGATGCTTGCCGTTCCCGCTACTCGACACTCACCTTTCCCGGCGGCACTCCTCAGGCGAACATGGCCGCCGTGACCCCTCCAAATCCTAGCCCTAGTTTCGGACAGATGACCCAATTTGTCTCACAGCCTTCAGTGCAACCAATTTCTGCAACTCCTACAGCCGTCTTATCGTTTGGGCCGAATTCGTTTGACACGAGTTTTGCTCCGGGTCACTTAAACTCCTCAGCCCACTTCGCCCCATCTATGTCTCCAGCCCACTTGCCAAGTTATGGGCCACAACATTTCCAAGCCCCCACTGCAGTCCACAGCCCTGGCCCGATCCAAAATTTTAGTCCTGTCCAACATTCCCCCACTGGGCCTTCAACACCATGGTTTGTTGGGTCCCACATCTCCGGACCACCCCCTGTTGGAAGTTTTTCCAGTACCTCTCCTGGCTTACTTGGACCACCACCAGCATCCACCCCTTCCATTCCTGGCACCTCCATCTCTGATTGGTACATGGATACC
>JAOWBN010034390.1:0-21841 GCA_028565015.1 Pinguicula moranensis | reverse complement strand
CCACCATAGCCTTCCTGAATCTGTCAAACCAAGCTCTCGGGGATTGTTTCAGGCCATACAAGGATTTTTTGAGCTTGCAAACTTTCCCCACTGTCTGACCAGTGCCAAATCCCGGAGGGATCTCCATGTATACCTCCTGAAGTAAGTCACCATGAAGAAATGCATTCTTCACGTCAAGTTGATGTAGACTCCATCCTTTGTTTGTTGCTATGGAAACTAAGATACTGACTGTGCTCATCTTGGCGACCGGTGCAAAGGTCTCATCATAATCAATGTCATACGTCTAATTGTAACCTTTTGCTACCAGTTGAGCCTTGTATCGCTCCACTGCTCCCTCTGAGTTCTGTTTCACAGTAAACACCCACTTGTATCCAACAATCTTCTTCTCAGGTGGCAATGGTACAAGCTCCCAAGTCCCATTCTTCACAAGAGCCTCCAATTTCTCTATCATAGCAGCTCTCCACTTTGGATCCTTCTTTGCAACCTGCCAACATTTAGGCACAGACACTTTCCAAAGAAGTAATAAAAGCCCCGTGGCTACGTGATATGTGAGAGTAAGATATATGATTGGCAATATCATGTGGGAATCCATACCGATCAGGTGGAACACCCGCATTAACACAGGTGGTTCGCTTCAACGGTAAGGGTGAAGGAGAAGAAATAGGAATAATGTCAGTAGAAGTATAGAAATGAATAATATCACTTGTGGGTGCTGAGTGATCTGTACTCTGGAGTCGGGGCTAGTCGAGCATTGGGACATGGGACAGGTGACATATCTCCTCACCTGTGGTACACGTGACGCAACTTCGGAGTATCAAAATCACTCGAGCACATCTCCTCACACACTATCTCAAACTGGGCAAGGGCATGGAATTGCCCCTACAGTAACTGTATGTGGCTCACCTCTCATGCCACTCTCCCCCTCTCGCCATACTCCCCCACTGACTGTCAATGGCTTTCCTCTCATGCCACTCTCCCCCTCTCGCCGATCAACTTGGGGCGAGTCCTGGAATGGTGAAGGTTCCCCTGGGTGAAATAAGGCTCAAATTCTCGAAATGTGATATCCAAACTCACAAACGGTCGGCGCTCAACCGGACTCCAACATACATGCCCCTTCTGGGTAAATAGTAACCCACAAAAACACATTTCACAGCTCTTGGATCCAGCTTACCGACTCTGGATCGGTTATCTTTCACAAAGTATACACAACCGAATGTCCACAGCTCTAACACATCTCTTCTAGTGTCAGTCAGTACTTGGAATGGAGATTCCCAGTCCAGTACTCGGGAGGATACTCGATTTATCAAATAGGCTGCTGTCATAACTGCTCGCCCCCACAAATATTTGGGGACATTCATAGATTCATGCTCCGCGCGACCTCAAGAAAGTGACGATTCTTTCTTTCCGCCACCCCATTCTGCTCTGGTGTGTAGGGACACGTGGTCTGATATCTAATCCCGTGAAATGACAGATAATCCTCAAATGACTTGTTCGTGTATTCCGTGCCATTATCAGACCTCAGAACTTTCACAACTGCACTAAACTGAGTTTGAACCTCTATGAAAATCTTTAAAACAGTTAAAGACCTCACTCTTATTCTTCATCAGATATAACCAAGTAACTCAGGAACAACAATCAATAAAAGTCACGAAGTATCGATATCCATTCACTGTCGAAGTCGAACAAGGTCCTCAAACATCAGAATGTACGACATCGAACACCCGAGAACTCCTGTGTCTAGAGCTTACATAGGAGCTTATGGTATGCTTACCCAACTCACAAGCATCACAGACCAATGTATCCTTACTGACTCGCGCAAAAGATCAAGGGTACAAGCGGTTCATAAGGGAAAACGAGGAATGACCTAAGCGTCTATGGTGAAGCAACAGCTCTGTCACAATCCTCTTTTCCCTTTCATATTTCTCTGCCAACAATGAAAGGGCTGAGGCCATGCCCTTTCGATCCAGGTACCACAGTCCATCATGCCACGTCCCAGTCCTAAGAACCCGGTCAGACCCCTTCTCCTGAAAGATCATCTGTGGAATGTCAAAGATAACACGACAATTGAGTTGAAGAACAATAGCACTAATGGTGGGAAGGCGCAAAAAGTCGCAGATGACCAAAAAATGGGCCTCTCCGACGACAGAGACAGCCGTAATGGCCTGGGTCAAGATTTGGCGATGGGTTCCGGCGATGGCAGGCGGCAGCGCAGTGGTGGAGGGATTGGGAAACTAGGGTTTCCTTTTTTTTCCTCCGATTCGGCTTCGATACCATATAGAAATCAGTATTGAAATCTTAGTTCATGATATTGATTACTTCCTTTGGTACATATATATAGAAGAGATAGTTCACCCATCCTTTTCCACCAAACCATTCAACCTACCCTTACATGTTTCGTTCAACAGAGCTCGATTTTCTGGAAATGGCCGTATGTTGTGGTAGGCTGCCAAAAATGCTTTGGATCTGAGACAGCATGGAGTAGGCTACATTTTTTGACCAGTTTCAGGAGTGGAGGTGCAGCGGCGGCGACGAAAATGGGGCGAGAGTGGGTGGAGGCAAAAATGGATATTAGGGTTCGGAAGTTTTTTCTCTGATACCAAATTGTATATGGAAACCTATTTATTGAATAGATACCCTTAGGTTTAAATAGGTACAAGGTTTTGTTAATTGCATTCTACTCCCTAATCTAATACCATATACCAACAAATTTTACACACATATATGATAAATTTGAAAGTTGATTGGTGATGGTGATGGTGACAACTTCTTGCAGGCTATCATGGAGGTGGTAGTGGAGCTTCAATTCTATGATTCGGACAAGCAGTTTCCTACTTGGGGATTCGGTGGAAGAACACTAAATGACACCATATCTCACTGTTTCAACTTGAATGGAGCTCCATCCCAATTTGAGGTCCTATTTTACTCTTTTGTACTTCCGCTGGTGAGCTGAGTTGTAATTGCTTGATCCTCTCTTTCTTGTTCGGACAGGTAGCAGGGGTGGAAGGTATAATGGTCGCTTACTCTAGTGCTCTATACAACGTAATTCTTGTCGGTCCAACGCTATTCGATCAATTAATTCATACGGCTTCAGATATTGCTGATCGCTCTAGCCAGCATCCAAAATATTACATCCTCTTGATTATCACGGTTCCACCATAATTGATGCCTCACATATTTCATCTTTCTTTTCTTCCAATACTTTAAGACTTCCTTTGGGGTAAGCCATGATTTAAAAGCCTTCATTTCATAGGATGGTGTGGTTACCAATATCCAAGCGACCATAGATGCAGTTGTAAGGGCCTTAGACTTGCCACTTTCAATCCTCATTGTGGGCGTTGGTGTAGGGGATTTCAAGACAATGGAGGTACACACATGCCCTCTTTTATCATTGTTTTGATTCTTACACCAAATTTATACTCAACTCTGTCTGTGGAAGCAGATCCTGGATGCTGTCAACGGTCGGCTAGAGAGTTCTACGGGAAGGTTGACTACCCATGACATGGTTCATTTCATTTGGAGGAAGTGTTTGGTAAGTACACTCTTCTTACCTTATACAAGCTAGTGTTATGCATGGTTGTAGAATGACTAAAATCTATTTCTTCACTTGTTTTGCAGTGCAGGTGGACGAACCTCCGTGGTTCAAGCTCTTCTCGAAGAATTGCCCACGCAATTTCTAAATTACATTTGCGCTAGAGATATCACACCTCTGACTGTGAATGTGCCTTCTTCATTAAAGAGAGATTGATGGGAACATGTAATGAGAACTGCAGGATAGTATTAGGATAGAATCCTTGGAACACAGTGATCAGTTCAACTATGGTCGAACAATGTGACTATGGCTCTGTTCCGCATCACATTATCAGGTCATTTTGGCGTATTTGACTAGACAGTTTGATCAAATAAGTTTATTTCGTGAACATCATATTTTACAATGACTTAAAAAATAAGTTACTTCATAAACTTTATTAAAAAATAAGTTACTTCATAGACCTAATTAAAAAATAAGTTACCTTATCAGTCTAGTCAACTTACCTTAATAGTTTTTAGTCATATTATAAGTCCGATTTGATAAAAATAACCTATCTTTTTTGTTATAGTTTACTTGTTGCTAATCAATTCTCATTCATTTTAAGAGGCTGAAGCATACCTCCGACAGATTATCCTGGTGATTGATTACTTGAATTCTCATAGAGGTTTAAGTTTCAATCTTCATTGGTGCAAATAATTCATTGGAGCCACGACTGCAAGTCCCCCGAATTCAAAGAATTTTTGACCTAAGTTGAATTTATTCATGTAGGGATTACTTTATAAATTAGTCTAGTCAAAATAATTCTGGACATTAAGATATATATATAAAAAAAAAAGCTCAAGCAAGAAGCATAGAAACAGGTAAAAACCGTTTACTTCAGGTGACGTTGCTAAAACTCATTGGTCCGTCATCGTCCCGCTTTTACAATAAAGAATAGAATTGAAACTGACCGTCAGATGTGAACTGACTCAACCAACATCTGACGACTCAGGTCAACTATGCGACAAGCAGAAGGAAAGGGACCGAGATTGACCGACCGCAACTGCGGAGGTGCTTTCATTCTCCGTTCCCTTTTCTCCTTCTCACTGCGAGTGGGAGGCACTCCTACCTTATCCAATTTTCCTTTCGAGTTTTCTCGCAGATTAATCGGTTCTTGGTCGATCTTCCATGTATGATATTTGAGAGATTCGTTGCTGCTCTTTACACTATCCGATAGTTTCTCTGTACTGCACTTTATCAATCTTGCAAATCTGATGGTGGAAACATTGTATTTGAATCTATGATCTTAGTCGCCTTTTTCCGCGACTTTCTGACTTCATTTGTTCCTCAATTAACGGCGGTACAAGTCTCCGTTCTTATTGATTTTGCTTCTAGTAAATTGAGTCTTTTGCAAGCTTGCTAACAGGTCAATCTGCAGTTTGTGTTTGTATGTGTCTTTTAATATTATTATTATTATTCATTTTTTCCACCTGATAGGTCATTGTTACAGTGCGCCTTTTTAAGATCCTACTGTTTGTTCCAACTTTTAATAGAATTTTTTTTATCGTTGTGCCAAAAGAGCTCTGAATACCTGTGAATCAAGAGAATGAACGGAGCTCTGCTTTTCTTGTATTATTCTGTGAAAGTTTTTCACAGTGCAGTGAAATTCAGATGAAAGAGTTAGTTGATTTTTTCGTATTACTGGCTGAATGTATGCATTGCTGAGAATTTTGTGACCTTTGGATGCTGTCCTGGTTGCAATTATGAGATTTACAGTTATATATCCAATTGTTTTATGGCTAGTTTGAAATGGGAATTAAGGTAATCATTTCCTTTTCAGTTCTTTGTGGCTTAGCAGAATATGGCTGAAAATAATGGAGAAGTAATACGAAAGGCATCTGGAAGCACTCGAGCTCCTCTCAATGAGAGGATTCTCTCTTCTATGTCACATAGATCTATGGCTGCTCATCCATGGCATGACTTGGAAATTGGTAGGAGTTCATATATGCCTAAGATAGCACTTGTAGATATACATGACTATACTGCGAATTTGGGAGTAACATTTCTGCCATGATACATGAAGTCTGCTTTGAATGATTGATTATTGTCTTGTTTTAGTTGTCTAGGATTTTAGTGTCTGAAGGTGAGTCTGTTCGATATTTACTGTCTGTATATTGTTTTTTTTCTGGAACTGAGTTGTTAAAATGTTTTGATGTTAAGTCTGATATTTATACAGGACCAGGTGCGCCATCAGTTTTCAACTGTGTGAGTAATTTCTATCTGTTGCTGCATCCTGCTTATCTTGGGAACTGAGACATAGTTTTAATAGTTCGGGACATACCATTCTGTTTAAGAGCCATCACAGAAGTTGGGAATTCACACATGTTCCCTCTGATATATTATATGTTTTCGACTTTTATTTTCTTATGTTACAAGGTGATGGTACATGTTTTGCTACTAAAACACGCAATTCATTTCGGCTTATATTTCTAATAATATTTGAGGATAATTACACCAAATAATTGCAGGTGGTTGAGATTGGAAAAGGTAGTAAAGTTAAATATGAGCTTGACAAAGCCAGTGGCCTTATCAAGGTGAGCATATTCTTTCACTGTTATCACTTTTACGTTAAAAGAAAAAAAAAGTTAGATGTGTTCTTTGAAACTTTACCCAGCTTCACAGGTTAAGGACTAAATAATATGATCCAGTATGTATCTATGAAAGGGCAATATGATCTTTGGCTTAGGTAACCGTGTTGTATGACTTGAGTGATCTCTGCTTTTCTCCAAATTTTGTCTGTCCTTTTGCGTTCTTCCATGATGAATGAAATTATTTTTTCCCTGTTGTGTAGTTGGTTATAGATACTTTAATTATCTTGTTTTTGGTTCATGTCTAGATTTTTTGTGCATTCTCTTGCTGTTGGTTTCCTAGTGGTTTTAATTTGTGCTTCCGGTTTCACATTGGTTGGTATTAGAACTACTATTTGCCTTTCATAGCATAATTGACCTTTCTCTTCACAGCTTTCTACTGGTACCACATGCAGATTTCTTATTCGCATAAGCTTCTATGCTCTTCTTTCTTGAATGCTTTGACATCCTTGTTGAATTACTGAAGGACATTTTTTTTCCAGGTGGATAGAATTCTATACTCATCAGTTGTATATCCACACAACTATGGTTTCATTCCACGCACACTCTGTGAGGACAATGATCCAATGGATGTTCTGGTCCTGATGCAGGTTGCTACCTGGCTAAATACACTCCTATCGGTTGATGTTATTTCAAAAAACTTTAAAGAACATGAACGTAACTGTTTGTTTCATATATCTAGGAACCTGTACTTCCCGGTACTTACCTTCGTGCACGTGCCATTGGATTAATGCCAATGATAGATCAGGTAACTCTTGATTGTCTGGATTCGTAACTGAATATACTAATCTATGTGGCCATGGTAGGGAGGCAGTTCTTAAAATCAGATAAAGCTATAGCTATTTTGAAATGAAATGGTGGTTGCACACTCAAATATTTTAGTAATAATGTGGTCCCGAAATCTGCGAGCTAAAATTTGTAAAGCTCAATTTTTCTATTGAATTATTCCACAGGGTGAGAGGGATGACAAAATCATTGCAGTGTGTGCTGATGACCCTGAGTTCCGCCACTACAAGGACATAAAGGAACTTGCACCACATCGTTTGGCTGAAATTCGTCGCTTCTTTGAGGACTGTATCCTTCACCGTCATCTAATACTAATTTTGCAAAATGTACATGGATTACAGATTGCATATGGTGGATGGCCTAGTTGAGTTTCGATACTTCCATCCTACTATATAGCAAGTTAAAAATAAAAATGGTCGATTAGCTGTTTGGTATATTACATAATTTGTGTTTTTGTTTGGCCCAAGAAACTTGACATGTATTAACTAGATAAGAAAAATGAGAACAAGTCAGTTGCAGTGGAAGATTTCCTGCCTGCTGAGGCTGCAGTTGAGGCCATCAGCTACTCCATGTGAGTATCTTTCTAACTCCTACGGCCGAACAATATATTAGGAGATTAGAAGGAATAAGACTATCCCTACTCTCCATTAAATTCTCATTCGTATTGTTTTCCATATTGCAGGGATCTGTATGCTTCCTACATCGTGGAGACGCTGCGGCGGTGACTCCAGTGAAGCTTGTCATCGTCGCCCGGAATATAGAAACTGAGGCAGGCTTCTTGCACGTTATTGTTGGTGACGATTGACAAATTTGTGTTTTTTAAAGTTTCCTCGTTGTAAAAGATGCGTATTCTATAGCTATTTTGTGGTTCGCTGAACCATTTGCTTATTGTACCGGAAAAATTATGTGGCGGCTATTTCTAAATAAACGAAATTTTTGTACGAGGTTGTGCATCGAACTTCAATGGGTCTTTCTTGCTAGTATCAAGAGTATCCTTTCGGGAACTTGGCTTGTTGGAAATTATTTTTTTATAGAGTAAGCAGATAAAATCATTTATTTTAGAATCTAGAAATGCTTGTAACAACTGGTGCAACAAATATAGCTCATAAATAAGTGTTTTGAAATATGTTTAAAGCAACTCCACAAAACCACCCTTCTTGTTTATGCTACTTAAAAAGTATTTTCTCCAATAGTAAAACACTCTCCTCTCTCCTCTAACCCTTTGCCGAAGTTATCTGGTTCACGTTGGAGTATTCCTGCCGCCATTAACAAACGACCGGCAGTGGGGGATTCGTGCGATCTGGGAGTCATCGGTTCGTAACAAGAGCGATTATAATGGAGCAAGTTGAGAGTTGTGCTAATCTTGGAGAGAGTGGCTATGGAGACAACTACCTTCTTTTTCACCAACATTCCAGTCAATTGGTCCAAAGAACAAATGGAGCATACGTTTGGGCGGTTCAAGAGGTCATCTGTTGCGTAAGCTTGACTGGAGTGGCATAAGGTTTGGTTCTGTCAGATTCACGGAGGTGGAGGATGTTGTTCGCTAAAGGAATAACTGAACAAAGTCCGGAATGACACGTACAAACTCAGAGCAAATGCGGCGAGATTTGTCTGTCAGCCCCCAAAGCCAAAACTGGTGGTAAGGATTAGAGATAGACAAATGGTACAGGCTAAACGGATCCGGCCCATTCATAACAAAATGGAAACGGCCGTGGCCTGCCCATTTTTAAATGGTGTGGTCGTGAACTCAATTTTTGAGCCCATTGATTTGGCCTATTCACTCGTTTTTATGTTATAAATATTAACTATATATTTTATATACACATAGTAAAATGTACCCGGGTGGATAAAGCATCAACCATTGACTCCTCCAGTTGAGGGTTTGAATTTGCGATTTACTTTTCATAAAAAATAGATTATAATAAAAAAAAATTATAATAATAATAATTAAAAACAACACTGGGTCTGCGTTTAAATAGGTTGGCTTGAAACGACCCATTTTCAAAATGGACCGATTGGGACCCGTCCATTTACAAAACGGGTGGGCCCTGTATTTATTAGGCAGGCGTGTCGGAATGGATAAATCCATGATGGACGTGGCAGGGCCCGATCCGCTTGTTTGCCAACTTCTAGTAAGGATTCATGAGAGAGTGCAACACCCACCTTTAGAAGCTTTAATAAGCAAAGAAGAAGAATTATTAAAAACGAAGGAGGTCTTTTTTTGTAATTCTGTAATTGTATTAAGCATATAAAAATAAGTATATATAGTGATTTACAATCAATTATTTGTGATCTACAAAGTCAAGAAGTCAAGGATTGTATCCTTGATCTATGGTGGGCAAAACGACAGATGGAATGTCAATGACTTTGGTCATCCTGGATTCTTGTTGTACTAGACAGTTGTGTCAAACGCATCGATGAACTTGGAAGATCTTGGTTTGATTTGTATATTTACTTTGTCTTATTTCTCAACACCCTTCTCAAGTTGAGCGTTGGATTCAAGCAGACGAGAAGCTTTGAACAAAGAAACTCAATTGAAAACCAACAAGACTCTTTGAAGAGATGCAATTTGAAGATGAGAAGGAATATGCTACATGCGAAGTTTGCCAGGCATAACAAGTTCCCAAAGAAATTGATAGTCGAGTGAGTACAACATGCTTTGACCTTTTGTGAGCAATGGGATTGACACTGAGAAATATAGTACTCTTGCTGTCATAAAGGAGAAAAACCGGTTGTGCAATAGTGACCTTGAGATCATGAAGAAGGTGGGTAAGCCACAATAACCTCGGCAACGATCATGGCTAAAGCTCGATGCTCAGATTCACAATTGGAACAAGAAACAATTTGTTATTTTTTAACATTCCAAGAAACTAAATTATCGCCGAGATAGAAAAAGTATCCAGAGGTAGAGCGATAAGTATTTGGATAACCTTCTCAGTCAGCATCAGAGTAGGCAATGAGAGCTATTGATGTTAGGGATCTCCGAAAATGAAGACCAAAATGAAGAGAGTCTTGACATATTGGAGAACCCATTTGACTACCAAAAAATGATCTTCAATGGGTGCATGCATGTGTTGGATGACAGAATCCGAAAAGGCAGAACCTTCACTAGTGAGATATTGAGAGACAACCATTGGAGTATGAACTTGTTTGTAGTCAAAGAGTTGAGCACGAGTAAGAATATCATTAGCATACTTCAATTGATTGAGAAATAGCACATCAAAGGAAATGGTGGCCTCGAAACCCAAAAAACAGTTCAAGGCCCGCAGATCTTTGGTCGCAAACTTAGAGTGAAGTTTGTTGGTGAAGTTACAAATCAAAGTAGAGTTATTTCCTAGACAATGATGTCATCAACATAGAGTAAAAGATAGATGAGTCTGCATGCCGAGAAAAGATAAATAATGAAGTATCGGTTAGACTGCAGATAAAACCAATGCTGAGAAGGAATGAGCTGAAGTGATAGAACCATGCTCGAGGAGACTGTTTAAAATTGTAAAAGGTTTTCTTCAAATGGCACACATGATCAGAAAAGTGAGGATTGATATAACCTGGAGATTATGCTATATAAACATCTTCACTAAGAGTACCATTTAGTTTAGAAAGGCATTTTTAACATTTAATTGGTGAAGGGGCCACTAATTTGTAACAACAAGAGTCAAAGCAACTCGAACAATAGTGATTTTGATAACATGACTGAAGGTATTAGTGTAATCGAGCCAGGAATTTGAGTATAACCCTAAGCCACAAGCCAAGCCTTAAATCACTCAATAGATCCATCATGAAGAAATTTAGTACAGAATACATGCTTAGATCTGACAATATTTGTGTTTGAAGGTCTAGGAACCAAGGTCCATGTATGATTCTGTTGTAGTGCACAAATTTTTTCATCCATGGTAGCGACCTATGCGGGATCTTTAGCAACAAATTTGAACCCCCTGGGTCATGCAAAATTCCTCTCTGCTTAAATTCGTGTCTTGTCTCTTTTGCTTTAAGGATCATCATTCCATACGAGTTGCGAGCAACACCAGAGATACCATATCCAACATTTCTTTCAACAAGTTTCACTTCCCCAGTTAAGTACTCTATAGTAATATTTGATCTACCTTGGGGATCTTCACAACCCACCGACACTGATTCACCAGCTTTGACCAATATGAATGATCCGACTTCTAAGCCGTTCACAGGGACTAATTGATACTTCAATTCAGGAAAACTTGGATTTTTTTCAATCTCCAAAACATTCAACGTTAGCACAAACTCAGAATGATTCTCGTTCAACGCCTTGGCATCACTCACATACTCGTCAATGAAGTAACCCTCTGCAATATGAACCAAATTGAACATGACCACACGCAGTCCGCCTTTCCAAGGTTTCCCTATAGATCCTGACACGGACGCAACCAATGCCATGAAAATAGTCTTTCCTCCTGGAGTTGCACAACAATCAACAATTCTTTCACCAGGCCTTAGGTCCACAACCTTAAATACTAATCTTGCACTCTCATCTTGGATGGAACATAAACTTTTTCTCAATAATCCATCTTGTATAATAGCCTACAACCTTCTTCTTATTCTAACAAATCCAAGCACTGAGATAGTTCAAATGGAACCTTTAGCATCTTGAGTTCTCTATCTAGATCAACCCTAGTGAATCCTTGAGTTGCATTTGCTCTGAGTCCATAAAGAGGATCACCATTATTCCACAATCATTAATTTGATGGATTTTTCAAGACCAATGTAGTTAACCGATCGTCTCACCATCCATACAAGATGAGAATGGATTGTGGCCAGAGCATGCAGTTGTTGTTTCTCGTCACACTTTTGGTGCAGGGAGAGCATGACTTTTTTTAAGGAGGGCACGCTTCCTCAAAATTGCATTAACCATATTACCAGCACCAAGTCTTAGTGCAACTTTAGCAAGTTTTACATTCTCTACACCAACTGCATATGGAGGAATTTCAAGCTTGATGATCTCATAAATACCAATTCTAAGAGCTTGCAATAGAAGAGGTTCCATGGCATGCTTAGCAACCGACTGTTTAAATTCCTTGTTACCATATAGTTGCTTAGCGTAATTCAAACCCATCCTCTTGACATAGACCGCATCAGTAGTAGAGATATTAAAATCAGCATTAATATCAACCTCAAACTCACCAACTTCTGCAAAAATACACTGCATCTGGTTTTCCAGCCAGACAAGACATTGCACAACTGCTGCTCCATCACAGATGTGTGAATTCCTTAATTCTTCTATCTCACTAGGATTCTTCAGCAGCTCACTCTCTACTTTGGCAATTTCTTCATGAGTTAGCTGACATTTTTCTTCAGAACCCCTCAGTTGCATTTCATAATGGGAGATGCATTTTAGCAGCCTCTCATATTTATAACAATCCCGATTTAATTCATTCCCATTCAACTCTTCATTCTTCAAGAAATGCCATGGAGTGCCTTTGACTTCAAGGAGAGATAGCTGCCTGGAGCAATGCGGAACAGTTTCCTTAACAAGCCTTTCAGTTATGGCATTATCACTGCAGGATTTAAAAGCATCAATACTGAAAGTCTCATAATCATCAACTCTTTCAAGTACAAAGTGAACCCTTTTAACAGAAAAAAGAGTAAGTGACTCCACCCAGTAACACTCATCATCAGAGCTCAAGTAAAGAAGGCTCAATCTCTTTGGGCAATATACAAATTCCACAATAACATTCATACTAACAATACTGGAATATTTAGCCGACATTAAATCAACATATCCTGGTGGGCACCAATCTACGAATTGTGTGGTCCTCTTGATTGTTACAACACCAATGTTCACATCTTTTGGAAAAACAACAACCCTATACATCAGAAAGCAAGCCATGTATTTCCCATGTTGTGGGTCATATTTTACCATCATAGATGATGGCTCATAAGCACTGTCGGTGTTTTCAAAAACTGAGAATTGTTCATGAAAGGCCTTATCTGTGAAGATAACAGGAGTATGTGAGGAAAAGGTGAAGTTACTTGGATATGGGACCAAGTTGGTCTGGAACTCATTTACATCCACGTTTAGAGCACCGTCAAATCTCAGGGAAGCCATCAAAGAAGAAATCACCTGGTGGAATGGATAATTTGAGAGGCCCATCTTTGATATGTTTTCACATTCAACAAAAAAACCTTCCAGTAAAAGATATCCATCAGTATCTTCATTCAGAGACCTTTGAAATATACGCCAAATACTGCACATTGGCTTCTCAGTTGACGAACCGTGAACTGCAACATTCCTCCGGCGATTACTTCGACCACCAGTTGGCACGTATGGAGATATCTCAACATTACCGTCAATCAACAATTTCTCTTCTTCATAAATTCCACGGTTCATATTAGAGTGTAAAGATAGAACTGCTACATTGGACAATTTTTGGTTGTCTATTTCAAAACCTCCCGGGTCAAAGACTTGAGACAACTTCTCATGTCTATCAGCAAAACTGATTTCATACTCAGGAAAGGATTTAAAAACCTGGGAGTAGTTCAATGAGTCTGATGGTTGATTGCATCTCTCTGTTTTATTCTCAACGCTACCCGGCTCATTTGCAACTCTAACAATTTCAGCATATGAACTACGAAATTCTTGGGAAAAAGGATATTTAGGGTCTTCAATATTCACCTTCGGTTGTATATCAATGTCTATCTCAGTTACTCCCACACTCTTGCATCTTTTGTCATCAGAATCCCTGTTATCAGTGGAATCTTTGCTCTTTGATTTTCGGATGAAATTGTATGTCGTAGGCTCTGTCGATAGATCTGGAGGCTTCCAAACAGATTTACAAGGTGACACTAGGTTTTCCAGCATTTGATTTCTTTGGCCCCGCTTCTGCGTCAATTCCTCCCATTCTTGCTGACGAAGTAACTGATCCCTAAGAATCTGTATGCGAAAATCTTCGAGAGTTCTGGAAATTTCTTGTATGGCACAAAAAACATCCATATTCTCTTCAAGCAATCTTGTAGAAGACATGGTTGGATAGTGAAACCTCGCTCTGATACCAATTGTAACGAACCGAGATGGATTCGCTACTGATTTCAAAAGAGAAACTCAGACAGTTTGCTGAGAAGAAGCCGTGAGGAAGAACGGCGCTGTAGAAGGAAAGTTAGAAGAGAAAATAGATAGGGAATAAGGAATCTCAATACTCAATTTCATACTGCAATCCGAATATCCAATACATAGTTATATACTCACACACTTTAACATTAGGAGTGCGATTATTTAGTGGTCCATTATAATAAAAGCCCAACTCAAAACATAAAATACAACTCGTCTATGCTGCGATATCCTCACGCTTGGCCCGGTGCAACCTTCAATATTAGCCAGGGTTGTTACAAATCTCCATTGAAGTATGAATCTGTAACGAATGGTATGATTTGTTCATTACAATTTCGCGACCAGTAGGATATAGCCGGCGAGAAACAGTGACAAAAGAGAGAGGGAGAAGACTGAATGGAGGGAACAGAGAAGATAGATAAGGCAGTCTTAGGCAGAGGCTAATTCTTCATTTTCATAACTGAATTAAACACAAATCCAAAGACCTCGTATTTTAGTTACTGGAATCAAAAAACACGCGCTAACTATTAAGTCCATTACAACAAAAAATGCGACTTCACAACTAATAGAAACGCAAGTAACTAAAATACGAGCTATTCGTTCATTCAGCAAGGACAGAGTTAATCTTCTCAGTAGCGGAACTTCTCTTCAACCTCATGCTTCTCTTGGCCTTGACATTCTAGTTTTTTAGTTGATATGGGCTTAGGGCCGCTTGGGACTCTACTGAATCATGGACATTTTTGTTTGATTTTGTTTGATTTATTTGAAGCAGAGGTTGAATTTAATTATGCCACCCTTCTCCTTCTCCGGGACAAATTATGCCACCCTTCTCCTTCTCCGGGACATTTTTGTGAAGTTTACAGGAATTGAGTCCGGCAGAATCGCGATAAGTTGGTTGAATAACTTGAATTGATGAGAATTCGCGCAGGCACACGGAGGCCTATGGGCTACATATAAATTGAGGTATGATTTGGTAAAGGGATATAAGTTATCACATGTTTTCTTATAAAACTTGTATTCTTGCGGAATTGGAAAATACACGTAGCACTTGGTACACACCTTTATACAGTATTTGATATAACTTATAAAGTTCGCAAGTTATTTGGTAACGCTTGATAATCATCGTATAACGCTGTCACATCATTAATTATAGGGAAATGTACTATTTTACCCCTATGAGCGAGGCTGTATAAGATAAATCCCAGCTCCTGTCTCCAATTTCTCGCAACCTACGAATTCGAACAGACGCTTTTGCGATGAATCTGAACCTGTCTTCCTATTTCCGTTCGTACTCCCACCGCTATCACCTGCCCCCGACTAGATTCTCACCCCACGTTAAAGCCTGGATGCATGCGGTGGGGAAGAGTTACCCGAATAGGACAACCCCTTTTTGGCTATTAGCCAGAAACCCCAATCGTATCCCTGACCCCGCTACCCAAGGCTTTTTACCAGAAAACCCAATTGGCATTGATGGAGAACCTGGTCCTTCGGAGATACTATCGAGTTTTAACGTAAAATCTTCCTGCCAGCCAAGAAAAAGACTGGTGGAACGAAGAGAGAGTTTTATCGATGACTCTTCCAATGTCGTAACTCTGAAACTTCGTCCTCTGCACCTGACCCCCAAACTGCTGAGAACAATGAAGTATTTCACTGTTACTTTAATTTTGCTAATTTGTTTAGTGCTGCATGTTTGCCTCCATTTTAATCATTTCACTTGGTTTAATTTGGAACAGGGTCCAAGCTGGAATGTTCTCCCAGATTAAATGGTTGGCACTTAATGCAGCTAAGAGTTCTGGGAATCAGTTTGTTTTTGGCACTTAATACATCAAATGCTACTAGTTGTGTATCACGGTCGTTTTGATAACTGACCGTTCTTGTGTAATTTTTTTATGAACATATCTTTTGATGGTTATGCATATATGTTGAACATAGCTTTTGTGATGAATCTTCTTATGATGAACATCGCTTTTGATGGTTGTGGATATGTGATGAACATAGCTTTTGATTTGTTCTTTTCATCACAAACACCTTTAGCTGAGACCAATTCTTACGGAATTTTTCTTCAACAAAGTTTCTGCAACTTAACACACCATAGAATCTAAAACCGTAAAATGTAAACCATGTTCATTCAACTACACAAAAGGTCAACAAACATTTTTGTGTCTAAAGCCATAACATATAAACCATGTGCAGTCAACTACACAAAAGGCCAGGAAACGTTTTATATCTAAAGCCATAACATATAAATCATGTTCAATCGACTACACAAAAGGTGTAACAAACGTTAATTAAAGGGAAAAAATCAGACTCCACAAAACTAGTTGGAACCTTATGGCTTTACTACACCCAATTTATCACTGAAGAAGAGTTTCATCATCGACTCACGCTCATCATGATCTAAATTCTGCCATAACAATATTGTGTTTCGGGCAGCAATAGGTGATCCGAGAGGTTCAACTTGTTCTCGAATGTTAGGGATTCGAATTGCTCAAGATCCTTTAGTAACCGAGTGGTCTCTTGCATTTTAGACTCCTCATCTTTCCCTACATCATGCTCGAGTCTATCTTCCTGGGCCATGAATAGTTTTTCTGCTCATGCACTTGCAGCTGCATATTGTGTTTGATCGACCTTGCTATAGAAGCTTGATTGGCTTGCCATGAAGGTCTTCCTCTTCTTGCTGTGATTTTCACTCGTTTCAACGACAACAGTTGAAGGTTGCTTTTCATTTGCTGTTGTAGCATTATGTTGGGAAGAATCACCTCCTTCTTCCTCCTCCCCATTAGGCAAAGCGGCATCCACCATATCAACTTCATCATCGCTTCTGAGTCTAGACCGGTGTGGATTGAACAGACTGAATATACTCTTCAATGACATCCATTGCCTCAATATTCTCTTCCTCAACCGCAACTCCATAAAACCAATAATGGGTACGCAGGCATAGCAACAGTTAACTAAAATTGTCACTAGACCAATGTTATCCAACAAAAAAAGATTAAACATACACAAGAAACCAATACACATAGAACCAGTATTCTGAACCTTTAAGCACATGATGAAGAGAGTATACGACAATTATGCATAGAAATAGTTAAATCAACACATATTGCGTATATGACCAACCCCTTTTCATAGAACCCGTAAACTAAAGCATTGAAAATGGCATGGATCTTTCGCAATTACTTTGAAACATGCTCACATAATTAAACAATACATAACATGCTCGCATAATTAAACAATACCTATAAAATTCAAAACTTCAATCCAAATAAACCAATGCAAAAAAAAGTAAGACAACAACTTAGAAAAATATTAAAAAGCTTCGCACGAGGCTTGGGTTTACGAATAGCAGGCAAAAAAAATTCCATGAAGTGGTCATCACTAGGCACTACGAGAGGAGGTATGGAACGACGCCTGGAAATTTTGTGCCTTTACCGGAATTGAAGTCGTATGTGGGGACAGGATGAAGTTTTGAATTGTCAGGCTTCTCAGTGGACTGCGTGGGACGAACGAAATGTAGGAGACAAATGGGTTGGGTCATATTTATATGTGGTATATGTCGTTAACACAATGTAAAACTTAAAGGTAGCGGGTAATTTTGATTTTGGACAAATGCGTGATAGTGGTGTCAAGCAGATTTTGGGATGATAGCATAGTCGAACTTATCAAAGTGTTATTTCGGTCGAGGATTATGTGAAAGTGTTTACCAAACAACACGTGTATTTAAATAACTCACGAACTCTAAAGTTCCACAATCCACAACGTAGTTTGGGTCTGGGGGGTCAGATGTACGCAGCCTTACCCTTGTAATTATCACTTTCGAGTTTACCAAACGGACCCTGAATATAACTTATTCTTATGAAAATCTTAGTACTAATTGATTATAATTTCAAAATTCCTTTTAATTTAGGTGTTTGTTTATGAAATCCATATAGGGTACAACTCTAACAGTTATCACTATCGAGTTTTTATTACATTATCAAATATAAGGATTCTCCCCATATTGAAATTGTAAAAGTCACGTTGCCTAATGGAAGTCTAGATTTATGGTGTTACAAACTATGAGGTCTTACATGCTCTTTTCAGAGTATGACGGTGGAGCTGCACAATCATTTTTTAGAAAAGTTTTATGTATAAATTAAAAAGAAAATATTTATACAGAGACAAAGCTAGATGGTGTGACAGACTTAAATTAGCAATAACAATTTTGTGATGCTGATGGGTCTTTTGAAGGAATGGGCACCCCTTAGACAGCACCACGTTTGGTGCTAGTATAAGGCAAGAATATTCGTTTTGCGCTCCATCCCATCCTATCCCACAAAAATATTATTTCCATTAGAAATAATTATTTGGCTCTGCCCTGGGCACCCCTCCACCCCGTGTGCGGGTCGGTGTGGGGTGCAGCGCCCAGACAACATTTAGTCCACCCCATTTGATATGAATGTTGGAAGCCCGAGACGAATTTGAATTCTTGCATGGTTTAAAGTAATTGGACCCTGTAATGTAAATTACAACAAAACGCAATTTTGTGAATTCTTCCAATCAGAGGTTTAAACATGTTTGGATCAATCTGAAAATTTGATTGGAGTTCAAAGACTTATTGGGAGTTTTCGTGTTCAAAGGATATTGCATTTTAACGGGCAGATCGTCAGATATGGATTTTGGAATAGATTGTTCTTGTTCAAAAATCGATATGCTATTTACAGCACTGCGCAACCTCGGTATTATTGGAGATCGAAGGTTTGAAAGCGTTATGATCGAACTGAAATGTTATCACGTGATAGAGGACTTCGCAATACATATGCTGACAAAAGGAGATCACATTCTAACGGTCCGATGAATTTTTGGAATATACTGTTATCAAATTGGAAGCTGCATGCGATTTATAGGGACCAGATTAAGCATATGATATGTTTGCACGTTTCGGAGACCACGTCCCCTGTTAAAAGCTGCTAAGAAGATGTTCATTTTATTTATTATGCCTTTTAATTAAATTAGTCCATTACTTTGTGAGAATTTCGAATTTTAATGTAATTAGGTAATTTCCTAATTTTAGGAATTAAGTTCGGATGGGTTTGTTACTTATGTAAGGTCCAATTTTAATAGGATTTTAAATTAGATAGAGCTCAAATAAAGTCTAGAAACCCAGTAAAATTGTAGCCTATTTAAAGGCAGATTTTACCCTTTCAGAGTAGATTTTAGACGCTAATTTCATTATGAGCTTTGAGAGAGATATTTGTTTATTGAATTCCTATTCTAAAGAGGATTAGGTTACATGCATCTTAAGGTACATGTAAAGATTGATTCTATGATACTCATATTTGTCATATAGTAGATCCTTGGGTAGGCATTTGATTAAACCTCTGGTTTACATTCGTTTCTAGCGTAGTAGTTGGCTAGGAGTTGATGTTCTATGTTTGATTGGATTTCTACGACATAATACGTTTCTTCCATCTTCGTTCTTTTCATCCTTCGATTTCGTGTAACTTTTTGTTGAGTTGCACAATTTATCCTTTTAATTTTTGTTAATTTCGAATTTTGCTAAATTCATATGTTTATATTGATACAAGAATAAGTTCCCGACTCCAGGTTTATCTTCCGCTAGCAGAAATCCACATTCTTTTGGTATTAGAGCCAAGTTTGGAATTATTCTTATTAGAAATTCATTTATATTCTGAACTCTAATTGTTCTTGTCCCCTTTTCAAATCAGAATTTCGAAAATTGCCCATTTCAGTCCAAAAAGTTTGTCAGGATCTATCTTCGGAATTCATCTGTAAGGACTTAGGAGTCTCGTTTTTCAATTTCGTTTTCACTTTTCGAGTCCTTGTTGAGTCCTGCTTGTCATAGGATTTTTTAAGAAAATAAAAAATAAAAAAAATTATTATTTTATTTTAAAAAAATGAAAACAAATTGAGAAAAAAAATCATGCTGGTCTAGAACACCTTATATTCTCTTCTTGAAATGAAATTTTGATTCATCTCAGTTGTTTTCACAATTTTTGGGTTATTTTTCACACAATTCATTCCTCATTTGTATTGAGTTGTTTAGTTCAGGATTCAGTTGTAGTGCCTTGCTGACCGTATTTCTTGTCTGATTTGCATCAATTAGTAGCTATTTGCACCTTAGTTCTCATCGCATTTGAATTAGAATTCATAAGAATATAGATACTGGTAACGAGTGAACCCGTCTCCTCACTACATTCTAAGCCTTTTTTTAGAGAAATTTGGAAGTGTGAATTTCGGGGGTTACATATGGGGAAGTGAGCTCTTACTAAATCTATTTTTCTAGTGCTTGTTTGATTGTTTATAGTGCAGACGATAGCAATGGCAAAAAGAAAAATGATGGTAGATTGACATCCACTGCAATGGATGACCTGTGACCAACTTGGAGACTATTTTCAAGGAGATACTAGCTAGGCTGGCTGCCAAACGGGCTGCAGCCCCCGACCCCCCATCCGAGACTGCAAAAATGGTCCCCCTGGCAACAGGGATGCACATGTACGTGAAGAAGATCTCCGTGTTGATATTTGAGGGCAGACTGAGGATCGAGATTCATTGAGAAATATCAAGCAGACCATCCCGAGATTTAAAGGTAAACCTGATCCTGAAGCATTTCTGGATTGGCAGGAACGAATGGAGCACACTTTGAGCTTCATAACTTGTCAAAAAGTATCAAGGTAAAATGGGCTATCTCTCAGTTTAATAATGATGTTTTTACTTGGTGGAAATATTTTAAGAGGAATAGGGATCGAGATCTGGAGGCACCGATTGACACATGGAGAGCCCTTATGATTCATATGAGGAAAGCTTATGTTCCAGGTTTCTATGTTCGTCAGTTGAAAGATCAATTGCTAGATATACGCCAAGGTAATCATTCAGTTATTGGATATTATCATAAGAGATTATCCTTTAAATTGAAAGCGGGAGTAGAACAAGATGTTGAGTCAGCCAAGGCAAGATTCATCTATGGCCTCAAAATTATTCGACACCGATTGGATAGGTACACCCTTCACTGCCACAGTATTGATAAATTTTTGTTCTATGCAGAGATGATTGAGCGACAGTTTCGAGAATTAGCTGCTAATCGCACGAAATTTTTTGTTTCTGCGAAAGGAGGAGTGAACTAGTGGCCTAGAAAAGATCCTTTCAGGATTTGATCAGAAATTGACCGATAGGAGAGATGTATATAGTGACGATTAGATTGAGGAGAGTGATACAAGCACCCTGAGCCTAGTCTTGACTGACGAGATTGTGAACATCGAGTTGCCCTATTCAAGAAACCGGAAAGTTGTTTCACAAGATGTTTCATTTCTTGTTGAGAAACCAGAAAGAGAATTTAGTTCTCTAACTGACATTGCGGTTGCCCTAAAAACTAAATCCTCACTTGAGGAAAATAAGAGAAAAGATCCAAGGTCTATTTTTCAAGCAGAGTCATCCAAATCAGATCACCTTATTCGATTTGTACCAGGACCTGCGACAGGCTTGAATGCAATGCCTTCACGGTGGGATTGGACTGGAACCTTTCAAGGAACATCTGACATTGATAGTGCACTAGTGGTCATTGCGAGTGTGATTTCTGGTTCAGACTTGGAGCAAGATAGTTTTGAAAATGAACCACCTTTCAGGTTTGCAATGAATTTGTGTCCTGTTTTGAGCATTATTTATGTGAGTGATCTTTATGATTTATTGGAGAATGTCAATCGCAAAATCAAAATTCGAGGGCGAATTCTTTTTAAGAAATGGGGAATGATACGATCTTCAATAGAAATTCCGATATTATTACCAGCTTATGCAGAGTATTCATATTCACATGACAATTTGGAT
>JAOWBN010034379.1:0-10176 GCA_028565015.1 Pinguicula moranensis | reverse complement strand
TTTTTCCATTCATATCGGCTACTATAGGACCAAGTACTTCACCATGTACATTTTCATATAATCTTGTCGCAACTATATATAGACAGGCAATTTGCGCGTCCAAATGGTTAGGCACTACACGCACAGAAAAAACATACAAACGTGTCTAAACCTCATGGATGAAAACGTGCATGCGGCGAGCCACTTTTTTTTTTGCAAAAAATGTGCATGTGATATCCGCCCATTTTATAAAATGTGCGTGTGTCGGGCTGAAAAGTCTACCTTGCAAACCGTGCCCACACCGCACTAGAGACATGCAAATGTGTGTGTGTAAACGGGTTAAGCACAACACGCACGACAAAATATGCAAACGTGCCTAAACCGCACCCATGAAAACATGCATGTGGTGGGACAAAAATTATTTTTGCAGAAAATGTGCATGTGATATTCGCCTGTTTTATAAAACGTGTGCGTGCCATACTGAAAAGTCCAGATCGCAAACCATCTTGCACCACACGTATGTTTGTCTCTACAACTATACTAATTATTTTCAAAATGTCTAAAGAGGTCGTACAATGAATACTAGACAATTTAGTGGTATCGTAAAAATATTTCCAAAAATCAACAAATTTCTATTTGTCAACCATTCATCATCTTCTAATATATTCCTCCTAGTAGAACTCTAATATAATCACTAAATGGCATTTTATAAATTAAAATATCCTTTAATATTTTATAAGTAGAGTTCCATCTTATAGTTGTGCCACCACTTAATTTCTTGGGCTTTATTTCATGTTCAAACTCTCTTGAAATCCAATATTAGTTTATTTGAAGCTCTAATCCAAGTGATATTACCCCTCACCCTATCAAGGTGGATGTATGTATTTTATATAATAATATTTAAAATATGACAAGCACATCTTTGATGTAAAATTGCAACATTATATTGGTTCAAACGTTCAAAACTTAGGTTACTAAATGCAAGGTCATTATTTGAAGCATTATCTAATATAATGGAAAGATTGCGGTTTTGTATATTAAAAGCTTCGAGAACCCCAACCACACCATCAAGACTAAAATTCGCGCTATTCGTAGTAATTAATTTAAAATTAATTATTTTCTTGTTAAGTTTCCAATTATAGTCTTATGTAATGTGCCATTACACTTATATACGATTCTCTAGATGTAGAACAAGACTAAGGGCCTGTTTGTACCCATACTTGATTTATCATTTTACTTCTCATTTCGCTTCTCCTTTTGATTCTCCTTTTCCTTTTCCTTTATAATTTTTTAGTGTTTGGTAAAATTATGAAACAATTAAAAAGGTTATGAAAAAAGTGCTTGCAATCAAATTTTTTGAGTATGATTAATAGTGTTTGTAGTTAAATTTAGTATGATAACTTTAATTTATTTACGAAATTGCCATTAGAAGTAGAAGTGGAAAAAAAAGTAACCTCCTACCTACTTACCTACTTCTGAAAAAAGGAGAAATCTGACTGAAAAAAAGTAGAAGGAGAAGGAGAAGTGGAGTTTTAAAACACTGATTTTGAAATAATCTGTAAAAAAAGAAGAATGAGAAAATTAATCTAAAAAATAAGAGGTACAAAACAGGCACTAAATATCACGGGTTAAGCCAAATGGATAATTAGATGTAGTGAATTCGGTTTTAAGTTGAACTACATAATTATTATAATATTCAATTATATTGCCCTAAATTCTTCAAACAAATTATTGTCGACAAAATTTATAATTAAATGAATCTAATTAATGTTTCTCTAACTACTCTAGAATCAAAATGCGAATTACTTACCGAACCATCCTCACCAAATTGGAGTTTCGTTTGAGAAATGATATAGTGCACAAATTTAATACAAGAAAATCACAAGAATGATGAGTCTCACGTGTTTAACACCAATTTCCATGCGTTTAACACCAAATGGACGGTTGGAATTGATGTTAAACACATGAAGCCCATCATTCTTATGATTTTTGAGTGTTAAATTCGCACGCATATCATTTCCAGTTTCGTTTGGATGCCGGTAGATGTATTCCCCACCACATGAGTAAGTGTTTTTTGAGGGTACTGTTCTACGGCTTGAATTTGCCTTATAAACCTTTGGACACTTCTTGCATATGGCATGCACTTAAAACAAGTCATCCTCATCATATTCTTCATGTCTATCAAATGAGTAACACACTTAGAACTTCTATTGTTCATCGACAATGAAGACATTCTTTGCGATCTACAAAATAATTTCAAAGTAAAAATCAAAGAATTAAAATATATATATCTTAGAAAATGCTTACAAAATATATATTACCTAAAGATTTCCCCAAGTCCATAGTTTGTGGACAAAGAATTTCAAGAGATAATGAAACTGTTTAGACAAAATAATGTAAAAAAATCTTGAAATTAGTGGACAGAATAGTGTGAATGAGAGTTAAAAACTGTTGATAAGAATAACAAACAGTAGGACTCTATCTAACTCTATCCTTAACCGTTGGTTGCCAATTTAGGGGATGAAAATTCTAAATAAAAAAAAACCATACATGCTATATAGTTGTTGGTCTATGTCTATCCAACTCTATCCTAAACCTTTGGTTGCCAATTTGCATTTTTTATTTTTTATTTTTTAAAGTGACAGTTAAACATTAAAAAATAAAAAAAAATAAAAAAAGGTGAGATAACCCGCGAACGAGACAGGTCCCTAAAATAAACTCACGGAGCGGACCCACACACCAAGTGGGTATAATTATTTTGTACAGCTCTATCACAACTAAAGTCGCATTAAAGAAGAAGAAAAAAGCAGGAAAATATAATTGTTACGAAATAATAAAACCTTATAAAACAAACAGTTGAGTTTTGCGTCTGTAAAGCTCCACTACCAAAGACGTCATCCCTTCCGTCATTTGCCACTTAATTCAATGGACCGAAAACTGGCCGCACCAAGATCCTTGTACGGCCCCACCCTTACCCTCTCCTCTTCAATATACCCATTCACCCCTGGTCTTCTCGCCTTGTACAATTTTACCCCCCAAATTCCTAAACCTATCAGGACTGCCCCAATCCCCAAACCCAACACCCACCCCAAACACGCCGCTACCTTTTTATCCCGTACACCTATCCGCACCTTAAAATATCCCAACTTCGTCCCATCCTCCACCGCCACAAGGGTCTGGATCGGATAATCCACCCTGTAGCAGAATCCAGAAGAGTTACTGTAGATCACGCCCCAGCACGTGCAGTTTGCCGCACAGGCGGCCTCGCAGGAATCCATGGACGCCATCTTCTCATACCCCATTAGTTCTTTAAATGGCAAGTCAACACCGGTTCTTCTCAACACATGGAAATGGCCAGCGTAAGCGCCGCAAAAGTCGCCGGAAATTACAGCGTCCGGCGGTTCGCAGCCGCCGGGACCCGGTTCCGTCCGATTATTCAAACAAGAACATCCCTTACCCGGGACCGGGAGGCATAGACTGTAGGATCCGCAAGGACTGGGTAACTCACAAGCGTCGGATATTATTTGATAATCGAGTACCCAATTCGACCCGGTCCAGTAATACCCTTTGAGGTTGCCGTCGGGTTCGAGCCGCAGCCGCCGAATTCCGTTGAGGTTTTGCTGAAATGTGTTGAAAGGCTGCACGTCGACTGGGAGCGACCCGTTTTGGAACATGCCCAGATACCCGTCGGACTGGAGAGCCAAGCGAATGGGCAGGCCTTTCACGATGTTCGCTTTCACCTGCAGCGCCCCGTGCCTCAGGTAAATCTGACCCGGACCCGGGCCTCGTCCCCCGAACTTCGCGTACAGGCCGATGTAATCGGGCCCGAGACGCATGGAGTAGAGCCCATTTGAAGAGACTAATGCCATGGTAGTTGTGAAATTCTGGTTTTCCACGAGGGTATCCGTGGGAAAATCGAAACTCTGCCACAGAATCGTGCTCGTGCCATCCTCCTCGAGTTTGTGTACTACGAGATTCGAGGTGTTGGATAGCCAAACACGGTCCCCTGAAGTCTGAGTTGACCAGGATACTCCTGTGTGAGGATCGGACAAGACCAGGCTTCCGTTGAAGAATACCTGAGTCGGGTCGGCCCATCTGGGCAAACAGGTCGTTGTGGCGTACCATAGTGGAGCCTCCGATGGTAGGTGGATGACCGAAAGAGTGAGATGGTCCGCATCGACACGTAGAAACCCAAGAGAGTAGTTCCCAGATGAATCCTTGAGCAGAGGCTGGAAAGCGGAGACCGATGGATCTGGTTTGGCTTTGAAGCCGACGAGGAGCTCCGTCTGAGGCGGCAGTTCTGCGGCACGTGATCTCAGCGTGAGAATGACCAACAAGAGAAGCTGAAGAAGCGAGTGGAAGTGGAGATTGCGATCCATTTTGATCACCTCAATCTTACAACATCATGAGAGCTTGTAAAGTGTTACAAACTTGGAGTTGGAGTTACCCTGCTCTCTTCAGCCATTGAATATGATCTTGTGGCGCTGGCACATGATTTTCTACTCCAGACTGATGAAAAGTGCTATCTTTTTGTTTTCTTTCCATTTTTAATTGCCTGCCGCTTGGCGATGGAACATCACATTCACAAGGTGCACTAAAATCTAAAAGACGGAAGAATACTTGTGTCCGTAGGAATGTTGACTTGTGTAACATAATCGACAGATTAATTGAGGACGACCATCCAAAGTCCAAACATCCGATTAGGAGACCGAACTAAAAACTTCCTATTTTAAAAAGAAAAATACTACGGGATAAGAGTAATACTAGGATACTGAAGGATTCAGGATTTATACAAAGGAGAAACAAAAATAGGTGGTATTTTTTTTTTCAAGAGAGTAGACAGTAGAGATGAAAAGAACATATAAAATATCATTAATTGTTTTTTAAGAAGGAACGCACGCAATTTAATTTAAAATATATCATATATGCTGTTATTGTACGTCCGGCAACGCCATTAGCGAACGGAAGTGATATAGAGCACTCCAAATTCTCGCACGCCAAATGCACGTCACTTGCCATGTCAGCATTTCTCTCTCCGAAAACTGAAAGTCGAAGCAAAAGCAAAGCATTATTCTTTTGTTTAATGGCGTTTCCCCAATTCTGCGAGATTAAACAAAGCATTATTCTCGGAAATCCATTCTCTTCTTCGAAGGCCAGCGCTCCGGCTACTTGCCGGCCGACCAACGCCTGACGTGGCGGGGCCACTCCGGCCTCGGCGACGGTTGTAGAGCTCATTGAGTTGTCATTTTCGTATACTGTTAAAATTATTTGTGCGATTTGATTTGTTTGAACATTGGGTTTTGTTTTTGGTTCTTCATTGCCATGTGAGTGATTCCTGAAATCTCGCAGAATTGGGGAAACGCCATTAAACAAAATGGAGTTAGAAGCTTTCCAAAAACAAGTAGCCGAGCGTTTTCATGAGTTGGCAGCGCAAGCTTTTAGACGCATTCATCTATTGCCAAGATGATTTCAGAGTGATAGTTTTCAACAACAAGGTCCATCTGATGCGAACCGATTTTGATTCAGAGTGGTTTGAAGAAGAAGAGGATGTCGGCCTACGGGATTTTGATGATGTGGCATGGCGTGCGTTGGCGTGCATTGCGGTTGGAGTGCGCTATATCACTTCCGATTAGCGAATTCGTAACTTGGGTTGGGCAGGAAGACAATAAATACACGAAACATTGATAAGTCAAAAACATTACTGGTTTTACATTTTCACACATGCTTTGATTTTTTCGACCGATAAAGTCAACTCTAGCCATCTGATATCCCATCATTATCTAAGCTACTGGATAAATGTTGGACTAGATGCATAATAATAAATGAGCGGACATTCTCAACTTGTAACACCTAATTTTTTCAGCATCAATTTGCAGAAAAATGATATAGCGATTTTGAGGCGCACGAATACTCACGAATGGGCTAAATGACCATTTTGCCCTCGTATTAAATACAGCACCCCTATTTAACACAAGGGCTAAACGGTCATTTTGCCCATTCGTGGACATTCGTGCGCCTCAGAATTCGTGCGCTATATCATTTCTGCATTTGCAAGGCTGAATGCTAAAGGAGTCGTTAGTGACTGAGTGAGAGGCCAAAGGGAATATATTGAGATTTTTTGCTCTTATACATACATTCAACCATGGGCGGACCGAGGGGTAGGGGGTCTGCCCCCTATGGGTCCGTTGCCACCCAGGCCCTCTAATTCCTCCAAATATTTTTTTATTATATTTTTATTTTGTGCTCAAATTCATATCTGAATTTGAAGACATACTCTTCCTCTTCTCCTGTAGAAGCAAGAAAATCTTATATCTTCTCATTTTTTTAACAATTTTTTTAATTACATTCGACGGTGATTTTTTTTCCCTTATAGGTTTTGAGTTCTCAAACTCTTTCTAACATCTTTCAGCGGCCCAGATTGATCATTTCTATTTAGGGTTTCTTTAGAATTGAAATTTTATTTCAATTATTGTTATCTCATTTGGGTTATATAAATCTGCTAATGATTTTTTTCTCTATTTAATGAACTTGTTCTATTTGTGTAAATATATTTTGAGAAATATTTATATAAATAAATTAGCTAGTATTAAATGGTTTAAGTTTTTATTTTATTTTTATCATTGTTTCAATTGGTAGAAATTTTTTTTTTATAATTATTGAGTAAGTAAATCATTTTATTTTTTCCTAAAAAATTTACATCCCCCTCTAAAAACAAATTTTGTATACCCCTCGCAAAATATTTTTTTTTACCCCTTAATTTTTTCTCATTCAACTGACTTTTCCCGAAGAATTTTACAAGGATTGGTGGACGAGCTCAAGTTGTGTTGGCTGTTGATATTGGTGAAATGTGAGAGGTTGGATAGATATAAATGGGGATCTGACGAATTGGTAAGATTTCAATTAAAAAACGCCCCTACTTACAAAGGACATTAAAAATTCAACCGAATAAATATCTCCAAACCAAGATGCACATCTTCTCCTCCCAAGTCCCAACCAACACCAGACGAATTTCAATTTGAATCATTAATAGCTTTTGCCCTTCTCAAAAGTAGCCACTTCATCACAATTTTTCATTCATATGTTTACATATTTTAAAATGATATACTTAGCAACTTTTTTTTAAGAAAATGAGTGTTTTGCGCCGCCAACCTTTTACTATTTATTCTTTTTTTAAGAAGGTAAACCTTCTAAAAAAAAATAAGCACATCCTGACATGCTTTTTTTCCTTCTTAAAAATTAGAATGACATATTTGTAATGTAAAAGCACATGAATATACCAGGCCCATCTCCGGCACGGCGGGCGGCGGGATTCCGGCACGGTGGATCTGAAAAAATCCGGACCTTTCAAGAGACCTCTATTCTAAAAATAATTATATTTTAAGTACTTGAACAAAACATCACCCTTTCTAAAAATAAGAAAAAATAATATAAGAAATAGAAGAGGTCTGCGCAAAACAGGCCCTTAGATTCATTTGAGCCTTCTCTCAACAATTAGACTGTCTGAACGCTGAATCCATATACTCCTCTCTTCGTCAGTAGGCAGGGCCTCTTATTAACAAACTTGTCAATTCTGTAAGGAAATGTGGTGGTGGTGGTGGTGGGTGGGGTGTGTCCCTGTTGCTGTCAATAGATCATCAAACATCATTTGGAGCAATTTTCACAGGCTAAACAAAACCTTTATCATTATGAGATTCTAAATAACGGGAGAAATTATGTTGAATAGTGAGCCATACAAGGAAAAGAACAGAAACTTGAAACCTGAAATAGATGAGCATCTATATCAGAAATTGTGGAAGGCAATGTCTGTTTCATTGCTAAAGCTCTTCTTTCCAAGTACATTGACCAAATAGATAAATTTTGCTTCACCGAGAAAAAATATGACCAGAGTAGGGCTGTGCAATCGAGCTTCGAACTCGAAAATGCGAGTCCCGTGCCCGTCCCATTTTTTTGAATGGTAGGCGTTCATAGTCCCGTTCCCGACTCAGGGGGCCTCGGGGTTTCTAGGTGACTTTTTTACATATTGGTAGAATTCTAATTCACCATGTATTGTCCTTGTCCACCCTTTTTTTTTATTTTTTATTTTTTTTGATAAGTTCCTTATCCCCTTTAATCATTCATTTTTTTTTTTGTTCACGTGCAACCAACAAAACAGACGAGTAAATATGCAAGAACATGAATAGAGGAAGGGAGAGGACAAAGGTAGAAACTTTATGAAATCCTGAGTTGTCCTTGTTCCAATGAACTAAAGAAAGAGATGAATACCACATTCACTACCCGGCAGGGCCATGCTACCGGGCCTAGGACACCCTACTCCGGCTTGCGATACTACCCGGTCATGGGTGGATTGACACCTGGTCATGACCTCGGGGATTAGTCGGGCTTAAACCTGCTCACTGTTCTGCCCAGTTGATGGGATTCTATTCGGATGCCCCGGTTATCAAAAAAAATACCACATTCACCAAACATGTTGAATTCTACCAATATCGACAAGTTATATCTACTAATTTGACTTGTTCCAACACAAAAATGCAAAGCAATTCTAAAATAAATATGAATCATCCTCAATCAATAGCATGAGAGTTGACATTTGTCAAGGTTATGAAAAATAAATAAATCAATATAGTTCAAAACACCAACATAGACCATATTTCAAACTTCAAAATAACTAGTTGAGCATGTTATCAACTACAAGAAGTAATATCTTCATCGTGGATACGTAAGCTGTTGATCCCCTTAAGCATGACCTTAGAATTTAATTTTATCTTTGCATTAATAAAAAATAGAATATATATTTAAATAATTGTAACGTCAAATAAATATTACCTTAATAAACCTCATATGTCTCTGGGTCTTCTGTACCATCACCTCTATCTTGATAACAAATCCTCAACAATGTACTCCTCCGCCCCGGGAAGGCCCTAAGTGCCCGGGGATTAAAGCCTTCACCCTCCTTCCACCCTCTCTACCTCCTTGTCCCCTGTCTCTACCCTTTTTCCTTCCCCTGTTGTGAAGCACGAATGTCCAGCCATACCACCCAAACCTCTCCCCACCACTAAGCGAATTCATCCATGGATAAATGGGAGTGGATGTTGCCTCCACAGCAGCAAAAAAGACTACGTCGTGTAGCTGTTCGAGCTGGAAAAAGGCCATTGGTGAAGAAAAAAGCAAGGAATCAAACTTGCGCTAATGTCCTATTGTCTCACAACACAAGATCTATACATGCGAGCATAGGTCCTCAGAAACCCCTACGCGAACGGAGGGAGCAACAACGTTCCACTACGTACTACCTCACGGGTTTTCCAAACTATTACGACAAAGAAAGGCTTCATGAAGTGCTTCGTAGCCTCATGACACCAAGGTGATGCTTAAATGGCTCTATGACACCTAGATTTGGAACCACAGATTGAGAGCTAACATAGCCCTTTACCCCAAGCGAAAGGAATTAACCAAACCAATGTACCCCCCTACGAAGCCTACAATGAATAGGTCTGCAAGACTTGTGGCATTCCAAATGTTGTACCAGAGAAGATGGAAATGGGAGAAATGAGTAAACCAGTACCTCTTCCACCTCATAGACCACCACCCCCTCCCCCAAAGCCTACCAAATAGCATGTGCCACAGCAGAGGCAGTGAGTTCCAGCAAAAACACCAGCTCAAGATCAACGGCTAATCATCCATTTTGACCCGAAACAACCCCTCTAGCTCAAAATTGGATATGTAAGCACATTGCGAGATGGTGTACACTGGGAGAAACTGCAAGTGGCCCTCAAGGCCGCAGGATATCTGAATAACATAGTTAGCCTTATGTGATATATCGTGTACCTGCAAAGAAAATGGTTAGTAATAAAGGAAAAGAATCATCCCCACTCCCTCACGTGTATACACTCAAGATGATCACACCAACTTTCGTGTATCACTCAAATTGGCTTTTACCGTCTCTTGAACCTCACCACTCTGCCTTTTAGCCTTCATCTTTGTGTTAGGCCCATCGGACATAATTATAGATTCCTGTTGTTTGGCGGGCTTCATAACCTTCTTAAGTTCATTTCCACCTTCAATGAACATCTTTGGCTTGTCTTCTCCATATTGGGGTCGTACCCCCCTTGTTTGGGCTTGGGTACAACTTGGGTTGCATCATTCTCCCCTTCTTGAAAAGGATTTGTCCTCAAATCCGAGCCTGCATCAAACGGAAGTTTA
>JAOWBN010034368.1:0-10176 GCA_028565015.1 Pinguicula moranensis | reverse complement strand
TATCGTTTAAGTAATTGCGCAAAACACCACCCCTCTTAAAAATAAGAAGAAGTAGTTGAAGAAGTAGTAGAAGAAGTAGAAGAAGAAGTAGAAGAAGAAGTAGAAGAAGGCCTGCGCAAAACAGGGCCTAAATTTAATTACACCCCGGGTCAGTATGGATGCACTATATAAGATACCAGCTACAATATTTCTTATTGGAGGGTTATATATATTGAGCAAGTGTAGTCATTAATTCTAATTTTATTCAATGAATTCTAGCTTATAAAACAGCGTCGGGTGCAATTTATCTAAAGATTATGTTTCATTTTGACTGTAGGTAAATTTTGTCCTATATTCAAAGCTTCAAAACACTAATTTTAATCGCGAGCTAGAAATGATATAGCGCACGACAAGCAGTAGCGCACAAACGCACGAATTCGACCAAAATAATCAAAATACCCTCGTGTTGAACACGGCACGAAATCCAACACGGGGGTATTTTCGTCATTTTGCCCCGGTTGTGGCTTTCATGCGCTACTGTTTGTCGTGCGCTATATTATTTCTGATCGCGAGCTAGGGTCTATTGCGTCATATATTTTGATGGTTTGTAAACTTTGTGTTATATTTTAAAATTCAATCTTCAAGCTATTGTGTGAGTAGCCCGGATCACTATCACAGACTAAGGCCATGTTTTGCGTAGGCTTTCTTCTACTTCTTCTACTACTTCTTTTTATTTTTAGAAGGGGTGGTGTTTTGCGCAAGTACTTAAACGATAATTATTTTTAGAATATAGGTGTCTCGGATGGTCCAAAATTTTTCGAAATCGCCGTGTCGGAGCGCGGTCGCCGGAGCCTCGCCAAAGTGCCGGAATTGAGGTGCCTTTTTTAGAAGGAAAAAAGAATGTCAGAAGGTGCTTATTTTTTTAGAAGGTTTACCTTCTTAAAATAAGAACAAGCAATAAAAGTTTGGCTGCACAAAACACTTTTTTTTTTAAAAGCTGCTTATAATCCAATTATAATTTTAAGAAAGCCGCGCAAAATAGGCTCTAAGTCAATATATGGGTGGGGGATTAGGAGGCAATTGCAATTTAAAAATTGCACATCAAACTTTTTAAAGAAGGTTTGGAAAGAGTGAGCTGGGAGACCGAGGCACGTACTGTTAGAAAATTATTTTTTAAATTGTGGTGCCATCCAACTTTGAACAATTATTTAAGTGATTTTTGTTTATTAGAAATAAAATTAAATAATACTAATGAAATCTAGTAAGTGAGTAGATGAGTATTCCACTTCTGAATTCTCAAAACCAATTTCTGGTGAATAATAAATTAATGCTTGAAATAAGCCACATAAATTAAAAAAATGAAAAAGTGTGAACCAATCGAGAGGATGTGAATCAAAGGAATTTTTTCAATTTTTCATAACTCTTTGAAGCACCCCTATAAAACTATAAATAGGGGCTCCTAGAATTCATTTTGAATATCCTTTTTTTTTTTCAAATTACTCCTTTGTATTCAAAAATTCTATTCCTTCTAAAAAGATAGTTCTAAGTATTTGTTGTTCGTCCGATTTGGCTCAATTGGTTCTTTCGTCAACTAATAAGTTGTTATATCTTTGGGACAAGTGCTGTGAATCGTAACCCTTTGTAAACGGAGCATTATCGTCTAACGGAGAATGTGTCTAATACAAACCTCGATCTTAAACAAAATTGTCTCCACAAACCCAA
The DNA here is from genome assembly GCA_028565015.1 of Pinguicula moranensis. Lineage (NCBI taxonomy): Eukaryota > Viridiplantae > Streptophyta > Magnoliopsida > Lamiales > Lentibulariaceae > Pinguicula > Pinguicula moranensis. The sequence goes on along the minus strand of JAOWBN010034368.1, from coordinate 8,475 downwards.
ATCACTAAAACCATTTATTAAATCTTTTATCAACATGTACCTGAGGGAATCAATCTTCCCAACTTGTAAACTATATTAACTTATAAAATTTAATAATTTATATAATTTATAAACTATATTAACTTATAAAACTTAACAACTTATATACTTAAAAATAATTAAAAATAAAAGTTAGAGTTTAGGGTTTGACAGTCGGTTCTGCGTGTTTGGGCGGTTTAACCATCAGATTTGGCGGTCAAAATAGCTGTTTGACCACCGAACACGGTTTAAACGATTTGACCGACAACATATTATTCTTTATTATTAAAAAAATTTGTCCAATTCCGGCTAGTTAAAACATCCCAAAAACTATTAATTTTTTTTTATTAATTAATTTTAATAAAATCATCAATTTTGAAAATCTCCAATTTCAAATTTGAGCAAACTTTTAACCTACGATTCAAAAATCGTCGAATTTTTTTGATTCGATTGCTAACGATTTTCGTGTTAACGGTTAAGACTATTCATATCTATTCGTAGGTGAGTTTCCACTGAATTTCAATTTTGAATTTAAATATAGTTTTTAAATTATATATCATTTGTTACAGGTGGGGGAGCCACGTTGTGGGACGGGTGCCAAAAAAATTGATGTAAAAATTTATTATTGACTGCCGCCCTTACTCGCCACCTAGTTCCCCATTCTTATTTGTAACGTGCATTCCAATGCAAACCGAGTGTAATGAATTCTTCTACATGCTTCTTCATCACTAGAATCTATAATCTAGAATAGAATCACCATTTGGATCCCCCTAGAGTATGGCAGAACAAACATTGAAGATCGTTAGCTCCTGGTAGTGCCACGTAGGGCTAAGGTGAATTTTTTTTATTTATGAATAATAGCCGTCCATATCGCCAGAGAATTGATTTTGACAACTATTAATTTGAGTGCCTAATTACTGCAAACACAAAACCACATGGGGGATGGCTCTATAGTCTCTTGTTTGACTTAAATGAGATTCAAAAAATGTCCTTGTTATAAATTTTTTTTTGAGGGTGGGTGGGAATTTTGACTTCAATTTCTAATGACGAGGCTGGTTCCAACTAATTCATAATTGACCTACAGGCTACAGTACCATATTAATGACATATTTTGTATTAATAGTTTTTTTTTTCATTTTATTTTTCGTTCTTCTTTTAATTTTGTAGTATTTGAATGTTTAAATTTTTTTTAAGAAAATAAAAAAAAATTATAGAATTAATTTTTGTAATCAAAATTTCTAGATAACTACATCGTGTTTGCAGTTTAATTTTTTAAGATAGTTTTTATTTATTTACAAAATGGTCATTAGTAGTAGAAGTAAGAAAAAAGGTAGCCTATTAACTAATTCTGAAAAAATAAATTTTGATTAAAAAAGAAAAATAGAAGTATAAGTGGAGTTTTAAAATATTATTTTTGAAATGATATGAAAAAAAATGAGAATAAAAAAATAATCTAACTTTTAAGAGGTGTAAAACAGACACTGCTACGAGTGTATTTTGTATTTCTATTGCTTGTTTTTTTTGTGAGTTAAAAGTGTCCCTCGAGAGTTATTTGCAAATATCCATTTTTAAAACAGTTTCATAGGATATTTTAAAAACATCACTTCAGACCAATGGTTTTATTTAGAAAGTCGAATTGATAAGGTGACGGATAACTATTAAAGTGACTAATGTGACTTATTTTTTAATAAGGTTATTGAAATAATTTTTTTAACCATCTTATAATATAAAAATAGTATTTATAAAATAATCTTATCTGATCAAAGTTTTTATGCTGGTCAAATAAGTCAAAATAAGGGTCTGTTCTATACTTATAGTGATTTTTTTCTTTTACTTCTCCTTTTGATTCTCCTTTTAATCTTACTTCTCCTTTTAATTTTGTATTTTTTGAGTGTTTGGTAAAACTATGAAAAATTTGAAAAAATTGTTGAAATAGTGTTTCCAATCAAATTTTATAAGTTGATTAAAAAGGTTTGTAATTAAATTTGGTAAGTAACTTTAATTTACTTACGAAATTATCATTAAAAGTAGAAGTATAAAAAAAAGTAACCTCCTACCTACTTCTGAACAAAAGAGTTTTAAAACACTGTTTTTGAATAATCCGAAGAAAAAAAAAGGATGAAAAAAATAATCTGAAAAAGAAATTGTACAAAATATGTTCTAGATTGATAAGTTGATTGAATTAAAAAAAAAAAAAAGGAGAAACCGATGCAAAAATTGAATTTTTGCACCATTAAAATCGAATTTCTAGTTCTTTTGAAATTTTCCTTAAAAGCGAAACTATGGTAGATAACAGTAGAAAATGTAGTACAAAAAGGAGACTTAACTCTCCCAAATCCAGCGATAGGGGGTACATTTCACCTAACCTCAATATTTGTTCATTACAAACTTACTGTATTGCGGATTCACTCAGGTACAGGTTAGGTTCAAGACAACAAGGATGCGGCCCCTATGTATTGGAAGACACACACTACCTACCCCATGTATATGAAAGCATCGTTTTAGTGGAAGTGTCATCATACAAGGCCAACAAACGACGAGGCATGATGGCAACATGTTTGAATTTGTGATGATTCATGTTTATGGTGACTCTATTCCACTCCAGCGACTACCATGTGAAAGGGGTTTACAAAACAAGGCTAGCCTACCAGATTGATAATTCTGTGATAGGAGTTCGCCATATACACATGTATAGTCACTGAGATGATCACTTCACAGAGTGATCTAGCTTAGATTGCTTTCGGTACTATAAACCTATTATGTAAATGCTTTATATATATATATACAAATTTGGCATTAAAAAAAAAAAAAAAAAAGCTGTTTCTTTCATTCGCAGTACTCCATCACATCAGAGGAACGGCAGCGACAGTTGAACTCATAAAATTTTTCGTTGGTGGTGCTTTATTTTGTCTACCACTTTGATGACCCGAACTGTAATCAGAATAAATTAATGATATTGTGAGATGGTAGGTCCATCCATGTCGCTAATCGATCGAGTCGGATCGAATCGAATTGATATTTATGGCTCAGCTCAATATGCTCGTTTATCTAACTGGGTCGGGTTGGTCTGACCCAACATGGCCCAAAACTTGGCATGTTTAGGGCTCGAGTAGGGTTGACCCGGCTCATACTTATTTTTTAATATATATATAATGTAATATAGAATAAAAATAAAAAATATTTTTTTCAATATTATATTTTTTAGGTATATGTTTTAAAAACTTATATCTTAACAAATAATAAATATATTACACTTTATATTTTTATTCATATAAAAAGATTATTTAAAAAAAACATTAAAATTTATATCTTAAATGAACTCAAAAATTTATAGAGTTTAGTTCAAAGCAAAAAAATATCAAACTTAGTTTAGAACAAAAATTTAAATTTGGGCCTTTTCAAATAAAAATGAGATTGGTCATTTTTATTAAATGAGATTGTGCATTTTCAAATAAAAACAAGGGGTTTGGCTGGGAGATAGGGAAAATAATTTTTAAAAAATAAAAAAAAAAAGTGGTGAGCCGGGTTGCCCACTTGCCAATAAAATATGTAAGTCACGGCCTGCGAAAAAAATTGAATGGGTCGGGTCGGCCCACTCGGCTTATTGGTGACCCCTAGCTCACTGATGACCTTGTAAAGTGATGGTTGCGGATTTGCAAATTGCTTCCATTTATAGAATTTAATTATCGAAAAAAGACAGTAGTAGACCCTCTCACTCCACCCAACACCGGCAAGGCAGAGGGCCGGCGTCCCCATGGATCTAAATCCAAATCTGGTTAGAACGTATCTAATAAATAAGATAATAGATTCGTACCTTTTTGCTGGAAGCGTTTAGAATCATAGTTTTTTGGTTGATTATATCACCAACTGAAATCGAAAGGCTATCAGAGTCTATGTATGATTCACGTACTCAAATCTCTCCCTCCGAATATGGTGAGACAGTAATTCGAGAGAATTTATTCTGGGTTCTCAACATATAAAAATTCTTTATATTTTGTGTTGAAATAAGTGCACAAATGCAACCTATTTGTCACATAATTTGAAATGAATAAAAAAACGTTCGAAATATTTTCTTTGTTTTCACTGACCAATGCCCCCAACCTCGTCCTTCTATCGGGAAATCGGCAGTAATGATACAGCGCACTAATACAGCGCACTAATAGCACACTAATAAATGAAAAATACCAAAATACCCCGTGTTACGTTTCGTGTTGGTGTTCAACACGGTATTTGAGTATTTTGTGCCCATTAATATGCTATTAGTGCACTATTTTTGGTGCTCTATATCATTTCTGGGAATTCGGGCTTCGATCTATTCATTAATAAATTTTGGCTTACCCAAATAAAAATTCTCTTATATAGTTGTATCTACTTCTTACCAACCTCCCCCCATCCAACGACCTTCATTCATAAGCTCCATCTCCAGATTCATCTATTCGTAGACTAGCCCCATTCGCAATCACTATACATACATCCACAAATACCACCACTACCGCTCTTCTCATCTCAAACACAACACTCCCCAAAAGACAAAAAAAAATCAGAAAACAAAAAATGTCCACCATTCCACCGCCGATCTCCGCCGCATCCCGACACGGCGCCACCGAAAAATCCATCTACCACTACCTGATCACACATTTACTCACAATCTCCACAATTACGGCGATCGCCTTCGCGTTCGTCCGCCTGGCGAAATCGGATTCGTTGCATACTCTGTTTTTCCATACACTGTATCTCCATCTCCCATCGGCGATGCTCTGCTCCGCCGTGATCCTCACCTCCCTCGCCATCTACTACGCCTCCCGTCCCCGTAACATCTACCTCGTCGACTTCGCGTGCTACCGTCCGCCGCCGGAGCTCCAGGTCACGTTCACCAAATTCATGGGCCACTCACGCCTGACCCGCGATTTCGACGAGTCGTCGCTCGAGTTCCAGAGGAAGATCCTGGAGCGATCGGGGCTGGGGGAGGAGACGTACCTGCCGCAGGCTCTGCACGAGGTGCCTCCACGGCCGTCGATGGCGGCGGCGCGTGAGGAAGCCGAGGAGGTGGTGTTCGGCGCGTTGGAAAATCTGTTCAGCGCGACGGGGTTGGAGCCCAAGGATATTGGGGTGCTGGTGGTGAATTGTAGCCTGTTCAATCCTACGCCGTCGCTCTCGGCGATGATTGTGAATAGGTATAAGTTGCGTGGGAATGTGAAGAGCTTTAATCTGGGAGGGATGGGGTGCAGCGCCGGCGTGATCGCGGTGGATCTGGCGAGGGATATGCTGCGGTTGCACCGGAATACGTACGCCGTCGTGGTCAGCACGGAGAACATCACCGAGAACTGGTACTTAAAGCATTTCAAAATTTCATATTTTATTTTACTCTTCATTAATTTATTAAATATATTTGGTTTGATTATTCTGATTAAATAAGATAAAATAATGATAATAGATAAATTAACTCTAAATAGAATCATATAAAAATTCTTTATAAATTTTAATATAGGGCCATGAGATGTAAAAGTACATATCATTTATGACGGAACGAATAAGTTTCATCGGTGGGAATTAGAGAGTTACAGTCTAAATGACTGGATTAGGCTCACAAATGTACTATGATTAACATAGAGTAGGGGTAAAAGTGTAAATTTACACTGCACTGAAAAAACAAATTTTAGAATAAAAAACATTAAATTTGAATTGCTAAAAAATGAAGTGATCTTAGACTTAAGAATAATGTAGGCACCACACTATAAATAGTTTGACCAATCGAACATAAAAACCGGCGGCAAACCTAACTTTATTTTTTTAATAAAAGAAATATGTCTATAAATAAATATTAAAAAAAAGTTTTTTTTTTGGTATTAAAAAAAAACTTAATTGATTTTAATTAGTGCGATACTTTTGTTTTCGTACCAGGTACTTCGGCAACAAGAAATCCATGCTCATCCCGAACTGCCTCTTCCGCATGGGCGGCGCCGCCATCCTCCTCTCCAACCGCTCCTCCGACCGTCGTCGCTCCAAGTACAAGCTCCTCCATATCGTCCGTACACACAAAGGGTCCGATGCCGCCGCCTTCAACTGTGTGTACCAGGAGCAGGACGGCGCCGGAAAGACTGGCGTCTCTCTTTCGAAAGACCTCATGTCGATCGCCGGCGCCTCCCTGAAAACCAACATCACCACTCTCGGTCCCCTGATCCTCCCCTTCAGCGAACAGCTCCTCTTCTTCCTCACCCTCATCGCCAGAAAGACGATCAACCCGAAGATCAAAGCGTACATTCCCGACTTCAAGCTCGCCGTCGACCATTTCTGCGTCCACGCTGGCGGCCGCGCCGTGATCGATGAGCTGGAGAAGAATCTGTCTCTGGATCCCGCGCACGTGGAGGCTTCTAGAATGACTCTTCACAGATTCGGAAACACTTCTTCCAGTTCGATCTGGTATGAATTGTCGTATCTCGAGGCGAAGGAGAGGGTGAAGAGAGGTCATAAGGTGTGGCAGATTGCGTTTGGGAGTGGATTCAAGTGTAACAGCTCTGTTTGGCAGGCAGTGAGGGACGTGAAGCCGGCGAAACATAATCCGTGGCGCGATTGTATTGATCGATATCCAGTTACAGTGGAGTTACCGTTCTAGAAGGAATTTGGATTTCAAATTTCTTAATACTATTTAATAGGGAGACAAAATAAGTTGGTAGTGGTTGTTTAAATAGATTGCAATTATGTGGACGTGCGTCAAAGAAAACCTAATGTGGTTTGGATGCTTGATTTAGTGATTTAGGTTGTATTTGCAAATACTTATAAAAAGTCAACTTTGACCTTTTCCACCAAATGAACGGATATAAGATACAATGTAGTTTAGACAATACGTCATGCCACGACCGCGAGTCTGAAAGTACTCCTCTTCAACCCGAGATTTAATTGGTCCATGATTAGGGGTCACTAGAGCATGACCACGAGGATATAGTCGGGTGTTCAGTCGAGTCTCGGATACATCGGATATCAAAAAAAAAAAATACAATGCAGAAGGTTTGGGAGAGAGACGAACGTGCAAAGATATTAAAGTTATGGGTCCGAAAAATGTTGAGATTTATTGGGCTCCCAATTATATATTTTTGAAGGTTCAGTAACTTTAAATGGTTTAAGAGTAGTGTATATAGAGGGTATATAAAACATGTACTTGTGTACGTTTGCAGGTGTGAGATTTAGGTTTTGGGAGAAAACCCATGCCCAAAAAGAGAATAGAAAAACAACACTGCACAGTTATGATTTTATTGGTGTTTGGACATCCCGTCTAGCTACATTTTGTATGAAGGAGATTGAATTTTAGCGGTTAGATCGTAAGTTATTGGCTGTCAAACAGACTGTTCGTTTTTGTATTTTACACATTTGATATTATATTGTGATTTTAGTGCTTTTGTATTGTGTTTGAAGGGTTAGAGATCCATGGTGTACTGTTGTACTGTGTACTCTTACTCATTTGGTGATATTGGATCTTGGTGAATCTGGTTTTTCACCTCTATATTTTTCACGTAAATTTTGGTATTCTTCTTTTAAGTATTATTTCATTACTATTATTTCCATATTCAATTCTTATTATTTGTGCTCCTAACATATTCTTACAAACTGTGTACTCTTACTCATTAGGATACAAATGTTATGCGTTGAAGAAACGAAATCTGACTCTCTCTCTCTCTAATGGATTGCCAAGATTTATGGCCTGATAACCGATTTGGTTGGTGTGTGAAAAACTCGATTGGAAGTGCAGGTGGATTACTCTGTATTTTGGTGCTCGTATGCATTTGAATACATTAGTAGTTGTGAGGTCATCGACACCCTAATGGTAATAGGGAATTGGGGTCCAAATAAATGGCGAGTCAATATCATAAACATATATTCAGCCTATGAGCAACCAACCAAGAAGCAACACTGGATAAAACTTCTTAATCTGATGCAACAAGACCCTCGTGGTCTCTCATGTCATGTGGAGACTTTAATGCAGTTCGGAAAATTGATGAACGGAAGAGACAGTTGAGCCTACCTTCAAGTAAGATGTTGGATTTTTGATCACTTTGTGAAACAAACAAATCTAGTAGATATGCCAGTCGAATGACATAGTTTTACGTGGACAAAAGAACGCTACACAATAGTAGGGCTGGATACCGGATATACCGGAACCGGAAAGCTCATTTCCGTTTTCCGTCCGCTAAGTTAACGGATTCTATTTTTTTTTTCCGTTAACCGTCCGTTATCCACTATTTCCGTTTCCGTTATTCCGCTATTCCGTTAAATAAGTTACCGGAAATCCGTTATTCCGGTATTGATTTATTAAATATATTAAAAAATAAATTATAATTTGAATAATCATTTTTCTACCTTATAAGTTATAATTAGTATCTACCATCAATTTTTAATTCAGAAATTTGACATATTTCGATACAACCATTTCGAAAAATAATCATTTATGTAACAAACAATTAT
>JAOWBN010034357.1:0-10176 GCA_028565015.1 Pinguicula moranensis | reverse complement strand
TATACACGTGTGTATCTATGACCACTGTACATTCACAAGTTGTCCGAAAGTTAATGAAATAAGAGACTAACTAAAAGTGCTATACTTTTCTACAAGTAATACAACATATCACGACCGCACGATTAGTCATTATCGAACGGTAGTTGTACGTATGCTGAGCGTTCAGCACCTTCATCCTCAGACTGCAGAGGATCATCTGTGGCATGAGCAGAGTTATGTTCCTGAGCGGCATTGGGAGCAGTGTGATGAAGTAGCCGTAGCTCTGTAGATGTCAACAAGCAAGAGTACACGCCTATACAATCGCACAAACAAAACGTAATGCCAACACTTCCATATCACAGTTTTTTGGCGCCATTATGAACTTCACTTCAATCCTCTGTCGCCTTGCAGCCCTTTTGCCTTTCGTGTTCCATCTACTCAAACGGAAACCATCTTTTTCAGTGGAGGTTGTTACACACCGCTACCAACTATTTATCGGAAAGTTAAATGGTAGCTGCCAGTAACTTCTACTTTTAACATCACATGCAAAGATCTCTTAAGAAAGTAAAACACAACTTTAGGGTTTCACTCAAGTTTCACATGTGAGAAAAGTAAAAGTCCACGATCCTTGTTTTGGAAATACAATTCGCTCTTCTGAGGTGCATTTAGATTAATTCAATGTATTAAGTGACACAAAACTCTTTTAATTATATTTTCTTTCTTTGGAACCATAATTCGCTCTTGATGAGTTTTCTTCTCCACGCATGGATTGTTCTTACGAGTTTATTTTATTTTAATATACCATAAATTAAAAATTTACTGTATTAAAATTGCTAGCCTAATGAGAGAACGAAGCAGTAAAAAAGAATGATTTTTTTTAGTTAAGCCAAATTTCATATATATGGAATAATATTTACAAGGAACAAAAGAAAGAAAATGAAAATTACAAAAGTACATTCCGAAGACTAGATCTCCTATGAGTAGTGAATCTCTAGTGAAGAAAATGGTAATTGGAACCTAGTTCGTGAACTGTGTAACTTGCCCTTCCATTGTACACCACCTTGATACACAAGCTCTACCTTTATTCCTCCTAGCATGCCTGCTGATTCCTTCAGGTGGTTTATGCAATTCCTTGAGTCCAGCAATAGATAGTAGACCATGTGTGCCATACCTGGACCTCATAATCACTAAAGATAGTGACTGGTCAACATTGAGGAGTTTTGCTCCCCACTTGCCAAGCATAGCTGCATTGAAGGATGTTAGGCAACGTGCCCCTAGTCCACCTCTAACCACAAGGGTGAAAATCTTAGTTAAGGATGTCCAGCACATCTTCCTTTTATATATTGAGCTCCCTCAGAAAAAAAATCCTATGTAGGGAGATCAATTTCTTAATCACAGAGCTCGGAACTTTGAACAAAGAGAAGTAGTGTGATGGCAGGGCTGTCAGAACAAAATTTATCAAGGTCAATTTCCTCCCTAATGAGAGGTGCTTGTGCTCCCACGAATTTAAAGCTTTGCTGAATTTGTCTAGAACAGGTTACCAGCTATGCAATTTGCTTGTGTTAGCTCCAATTGGCAATCCAAGGTACCTGAAGGGGATGGAGGTTGTTTGGAAATTCAGGTAAGCAACCATTTCCTCAATGGTTGAAGATGCCAATCTGTTTGCTCTTACTGGAGTTGATTTTTAGGCCGTAGAGGATATCAAAATTATGCAATATTGCCTTTAAAGTCTATATTGTGTTCCATGATACCTGGAAAAATTGGATTGTGTCGCAGCAAACTGCAGGTGAGAAACTGCCACTTTTCCTTTCCCATTGACCAGTCCTTTAAACATATTCAGTTCGGTAGCTTTGTTGATCATAGCTGAAAGACCTTCAGTAGCAAGCAGAAATAAAAATGGCGAGAGAGGTTCGCCTTGTCGGATGCCACATATGGGATAGAATTCCTTATTTGGACTATCATTGATCAAGATGGAAGTTGATGAAGATTCCAGTAAACCTTTGATCCACCATATCCAACAAGTAGGAAAATTCATCCATGCCATAACATCCTATAGGTAAGGCCAGTTTAAGGTGTCAAACGCCTTCTCAAAATCCATCTTGAAGATTAGAGCCTGCTTCCTTAACTTCTTCATTTCATCAACAATCTCATTAGTAATTAGAAAATTGTCCAGTATCCTTCTTCCCTTGATAAATGCCATCTGATTGACAGAGATTAGGTCATCCATGACTACACTTATTCGGTTCGCAAGGACATTGGCATTGGTCTTGGGCATAGTTCCAATCAGAGTTATTGGTCTAAAGTCTTTAACCTGCATTGGGTTAGAAGATCTAGCTAGTAGTGTTATGTATGCTGCATTGCTTCCTTTGGCAAGCTTACAGTTTTTGTAGAACTCACTCATCATTTGGAGGATCTCTAGTTTCATCATGTAAAGGAAGTGTTTGATGAACTTGAAGTTAAGCCCATCAGGACTTGGACTTGGACTTTTGTTACTCCCACATCCATTAATTGCCTTCTAAGATTTCCAGTTCTATGAAGGGTGACATCAAAACTTGTTTGGTTTTTGTGGCCAGAGTTTTGAACACCATATGACTTATTTTTGGTCTACTTATTAGCTTCTCAGTAAACCTAACCGCAAAATGATTTAGGAAACAATCTTTGACAAGCTCATTATCTTCTAGCCATGTTGGTCCATCCCCACACTCCATTGATCCTATTCAAATTCCTATTTTTTCTGATGCAGTTGTGGAAGTATGCCGAGTTTTCATCATCTAACTGAAGCCAGTTGATGTGGGACTTCTTATAGAGTAAGTTGTCCAGATTCTTTGTGACACTATCCAATTTAGACTTTAGGTTGAACAAATTCTGTTGGTCTAAAGTATCTTATGTGACTTGTTCAGCTTGTAGTTCCATATTTGTTAAATAGGTTAAAAGTTTCTTTCTTTTAGCTATCAAGTACCTAGGTGATTAGTTGTTCCATAATCTGATACCCGTCCTGATAGCCTTTATTTTTATCTTAATCCTGTGGTTGGCATAACCAACTATCCCCGTACTATACTAGATGGTTTCAATCAGTTTGATATATTCCTTGTCTAACAGCCATCTATCCAATACCTTCAATGGCTTAGGCCCCCGATCCTGTACTCTTGAACACAAACTAACTGGACAATGATCTGAGTCACTTTGTCAAGTCCAACATGGGTCTGAGCATCACATTGGCCTAACCAAGCATCATTGATAAGGAATCTGTCCAGGCGACTCATTGTCATTAGTGATTTGAGATACCATGTGAACTTGCTCCGTTCCATTTTTAGATCCTGCAGTCCCAAAGTAGTAACAAAGTCTCTAAAAGAAAGTACCTCTTGTGCATAGATGTGTTGTGTTGTGCCTTTTATCTCGTTAAGGTCCTCGACAACACTAAAATCCAACATGATGCACTACTTCTCATTATCCTATGTAAGTAAGTGCATGGCAGTGCTTGCCATTGTGCCTGACAGTGCTTGCCATTGTGCATGTTTACTAGCTAAATCTCCTTGACCATAAACATTCACCAAGTGGGAGAATACAGTTTTACCATTCTAGCTTCCTGATACGCCCAGAAATCCTTTACCATCAAACATACTAATCTTGCTAAATTTATTACTATTCCAAAGGCATAGCAGGCCACATGATTGTCCAAAGGACCCTTTATAGTACCAGTCAAACTCATTATCATGCCTTAGATATGAAAATAAATGTCTGTCAATCTTTTCCATTTTCGTTTCTTGTAGGCTAATGAAATCTATTTTCTCCTTCTGTATTAGTTGGCTTGGCCTTTCTTCTACTTCCTTGCCTGCCCAGACCTCAAACATTGTATGTGAGTAATTTCATGGTGATGGTTTGCATCTGCCACTAGGGGGTGAACAGGTGCAGCTTGTGCACTAGATCTATCTTCTACTTGGCAGTTGTTGTTCAACTCCACTAGGGCTATCAAGCGGTAGTAGCAGTAGTGGACAGCCCTCATCCGCTACCGCTATTTCTATTTAGGCAGATTATAAATTGGTATCCGCTACCTCTACCGCTTACCGCTATTTCGTTACCATTATTATCGCTATGATAGTGGTAGTGGTAGCGGTTTGATCGCTAAAAATAAAAAAAAATGCAAATGGCTCGGCCATCAGATATCAGCCTTCAAACATAGTATAATATCAGCCTTCAAACATAGTATAATATCAACCATCACCTTAAAATAATAAAATGCCACCTAAAGTGTACGGTTGTGCCTGTAACAGTAAATTGAAGAATCAAAGCTGAGAGCCGAGAGGGTTTTGCCGTGCCATTCGAATCGTTTGTTTATCTTTCTTCACGAAGCTGAGAAAGAAAGTGTCAAAGTAACTCTTTTTCAGTATTTATATTTTTATAAAATTTTAAATTAAAAAATTTGATAGCGGTAGTGGCAAAAATCCGCCACTACTGCTCACTACCTCCACCGCTAATGTAGCGGATGGCGAAAACAAATCCTCCTACCGCCAGCGCCAACTGCCAATAGCGGTGGTAGCGGTAACTATAGCAATAATGATAGCGGATTTCTGCTACTACCGCTACCATTGGACAATCCTAAACTCCACTAAGAGGTCACAGAATTCCTCCTGGTGAGGGACATAATCTATTGCAACCGTAGTGCCAACCTCCATAATGGATTCATTTTTCCAGACACAAGTGATCTTGGCTAGATGCAGGAGTTGCTCCTGGGGATGGTGCAAGTTGGTTTAGTGGTATGATGGAGGATTGGGAAACTAGTTGCCCTATCCATTCATCTAGAATGGCAAGGTTGTTTTCCCTATTTGTGTCAACCTCTTTTCTGGTCTAACTTCTAGTTTATTGTCTCACACCTTTAAATTTAGTAGTCACTACCTTCTTAGTTGAAGTACTATTTTTAGAACCGTCAGTGCAGGGCAAAGTTTGTGATGATGTTGGTAGGCCCATCAAGAGTAATTACAGTGTCTAGTCTGCTCGGTGTGGTTGCCGCAGCATCACTGGTGGGCAACATGGTCCCTTTCCATACATCCTCCTCAAGCATAACATGTTCAACATTGGAGGCAGATATTTCCTCCTTGTTTGCAAGAGATTTATTTGCAGATACAATGTAAAATAGTGATGTTTTATTTGCAGAATCAACATTGTCATGGCTTGGTTTCTCTACCACTCCAGCTTTGTCAAATAGTGAAGCTGGCAAGTCAAGTTTAGCACGGTACCAGGCCCGCATATTAGAGGTTTGACCGATTGGTGAGATAGACACTTGCTGCTATATTCACTTGCGTCATATCAATTTTTTTGCGGAGATTTCTCCCTCAAGGTTGGGTGCCTAATGAGTGCATCATATGGCCTAACATCCACATATTCTGAAATACTACCAATCTCCATAGATTTCTCAACAATCTCCTTTGATGCCCCACCAGTCTCAATATACAGCGCCTCATTGTCATCAGACATATCTCCACTTGAAACAACAGAGTCAGATTTAGATGCAGACATAATGTCATCCTGCCAATGATGAGTCGAAACATTCTTCCACCACATACAGTAGGTGAGTGCTTCCATCTATATCCATAGGAAGATTTTGTTTAATCTTCATGCCTATTGGAATCTGAACCATTAGCTGAGCGGCCTCTAAGTATCTTTTAGAGGTGGTAATGTCATCAATCTATATGATGGTCCCCACCCTATTGCCAATTTTCGTCAGGATTAATGATGACCAGGCCTGAAGAGGAAGTCCAAATATCTTAATTCGTCATATGCGGGTAGTGACTGGTTTCGTGGGAGTCCACAGGGATACATCCACTAGCCAATTTGCGAGTCAGGCACTGTCATTCCTCATCAAGTTGTTCAAATCCATCGCCTCTTCCTCCCAAACGAGAACCAAACCTGCACCTAGCGGACTAAACACAATGCTGAGGTATACTGCGGATTTCAGTGTAATCTATAGGTCACGCTAGCGGTCCTTTTGTATCAGCGTGCCAACATAACTCTTACTAAGCCATGAGCTCGCCTACATTGGGATTTTGAAAGATAGATCAGCAAGGAGCGGCTCCTTTGCCTGCTCAAGATGCTCCTTGCGCCAAGTTGTTGGTTAATGTCCCTCCCGGAATCTTCGTCAGAGAAGTCTTCATGGTTAACATAGTAGTAGCAGGCTGCGGAAGTTGCAGTTTCTTTGCTCGGCCATGAGCGCCATCCATTCGCAGAGATTATGTGGGTTTTGAATAGCAGGTGCAATTTTCCTGAAGGCGATAAGAGTTGATCCAAGTGTTATTGAGCATGAATAACATGAGTTCCACATCATCTACGCCAGCGAACTCGACGAAACCAAATGAGTGTCCCGTAATGCTCAATATTTTGGCAATCGAGTTCTCGTGGATGGTCCCCTGGCGCTAGAGAATACTTTTTCACCTGTATATGTCGCAGTCACCCAGTAAGTTGGAGATATAGAATTTTGTGATGTGCGAGTGAGGGATAATCGTCGTGGCATGCGCCAGTAGTATTCGACCCGAGTCTCTCATGGATAGGATGGAAATTCTTGGTAAACGGTGGGGTTATAGGTTGTTGCCGTCGGGGTTGGGTGAATATTAGTGCCTTGCGGGCCTTGGTAGCTACTTGTCACATAGGTTTGGCTTGATGTGGTGGTACATTCCAAGCGGATGTCATTCCCAGAGTTAGGTGAGGTGGTGTGCAGGAACTGGTGAGGGAGGAATCAGTAAGGAGGGTGTACGTGGCGAAAAGCTTTGTAAAGAAGAATGTGTTGTGGTATACTGTGGTAGTGATTCCCCAAGCGCGTGAGGTAGCCCTGGGAAGGGTGGAGGTGCGATGGATAGGTGGTCAACAGCTGGTGCTGGCATCAGCGACGAGGATGGCTAGGAGGGAAAATGTGGAAGGAAATGTATTGTTCATCATAGGGTTCATGTACGAGAGCATCAGAAAGACAAGGCTCTAGAATTTCACTGAACTTAAAGTTGATAAAGTTAGTAAGGCTTATGTGTTGAAGGGTTTTACCATGAATACATCAGTTGTTGTTCCAAAATTGACGTATCACTCTGTCTACAAAAGAGATCTTCTCCTATTAAGAGATGTTCATCTAAGGTGGAGACATGTGATACTATTTTGAGTAAACATAATAAAGTGAGTTTATGTTCCGTGTTTGTGTAAAGTATGAGTACTTCTGATGTTATGAAACCTATTGATCCTACTGGTGAGACAATGAAGTTGTCTTCTATTGGCAAGTTTGAACGTGGCTTGAACTTGATTAAAACCCATCATTAAGTTGCACCTCATGGGGGTGCTTAGAGAAGAAGAAGGAATTCAAGTGAAGAAGGTGATTGTTAGGAATTTTAGAATCCTACGGTGACTTGAATTATTAGTCACGAAAGAATTCTAATTATATTAGAATTCCTGTTTTTAAATATATGATTTCTTTTAACCATTAGGGTTAAGGGAGAATAATTTGAGGGAGAGAAAAGTGAGGCTTGAGTTGTGGTTCTGTGTCTGCGGACTTGAGATTTCTCTGTGTCTCATTTGTATCACAAGAATTTGTTCATAGTGGATTTATTCTCTTTCTCCTTGTGAATGTAGGCTTTCAGGCAGAAACACGTTAAATCTTGTGTGTTATTTTCTTTTCACTTCATACGACCTATATTTATTTATCCCCAACACATGAGGACTTGGTTATCAAAAGAGTCTTTTGATCATAAATCTGGTGATATGTATTGAAAAGGCATAATAAATGGATTTGTTCATCTGTATAGTGTCCAAGAAGTTATATCTACTGACTTTATAAAGTTATTGAAGCAGGAAGATTGCGTGGGGCATACCTACCATGATCATGTCCATGCCCCAAGTAAAGGCGTCTCAGCTCGCCAGGTTATGAGTGAGCTCTTTGGCAAGAGCACTGGCTGTTGCCATAGCCAGGGAGGCTCGATGCACATGTTCTCCAAGGAGCAAAACTTTCTTTGTGGATTTGCTTCTATTTAGTTGTAATAAGTCTTTTTTTTAGTTGCTCAATCGGGGCCAAAGATAGAGACGTTAGGGTCATAGGTGAGGGTTGTGGGTAAGGGAGGCTGACAACTATGGATGGCTAGCTCTGGGACTTGGTGTTACACATTCACAAGACCGAACCAGATATTGAAAAGAGCATTTTTGTCTTCCTCCCTACATCTCAGCCATTGGAAAAGCAGTGGTCCCTCTTGGAGCGTTTCAGTAGGGATTTCAAAGTTCACATCTTGCATCGGAGTGTTGATACTGACCAAGCACTTAAAGCAATGAAAATCTGGAAGTCCCACCGTAAGGTAATCCTAGCCACAAACATCGCAGAATCTTCTGTTACAATACCCAAAGTAGGGTATGTGATAGATTCTTGCCGTTCTTTGCAAGTCGTCTGGGACAGCAATCGGAAATCAGACTCAGCAGAGCTTGTGTGGGTTTCGAAATCGCAGGCAGAACAACGGAAAGGGAGAACAGGTCGGACATGTGATGGTCAGGTGTATCGGCTAGTAACTGGAGCATTCTATGGGAAACTGGATGATTATGAGTCTCCTGCCTTACTAAGGCTATCATTGAGGAAAGCTCGCCTTTTGCTATGCTGTGCTGAATCTAAAATTCTTAATGAACCTAAAGCATTGTTTCAGAAGGCCATGGATCCTCCAGACCCCGATGTTGTACAGGATGCTTTAGATTTGTTGATTCACATGCATGCATTGGAGAAAACATCTTCTAGGGGTCGTCATGCTCCTACTTTTTATGGACATTTGCTGGCCAGTTTCTCTCTATCATTTGATGCTTCTCTCTTTATTCTTAAGTTTGGAAACATTGGAATGCTACGTGAAGGCATTCTATTTGGAGTAATGCTGGATCTGCAGCCTCTACCGATTCTGCGACCTTTTGGTCAGGACTATGTGTCGATGGGGTACACTGATAGTTATTATAACTATAATAGTAATATTACTGGGCTACGTAGCATGGAGGTGGTATATGTGGCCAACTTCTGCGCATTTCAGTTTTGGCAACGTGCTTTCAAGGATAAATGCCGCTATGATCGACTTGAGAACATCTTTAATCTCAACGAGCGAAAAGATAGAAAGCTCCTACTCCGAAAGATTGAGGAAGAATGGTGCTCATTTCATGAACTTGTCCTTCCTGCACTCGAACAAGTTATTGAAGCATATGATGAAATTAGAAATTCTTTGCATCGTTTTCGACCCAAGTGTTTGGTTATATCAAATAGTATACCAGTTTCTTTTTCAACTCGTTTCGTATACTACACTCTTACCATTCAATTCTTGGATTTTAAAGAAAAGAAAGCATCCTTTAAAGCTTTTCGACTCGGCACAGCTCCACACAGTGGCCGTGATTTCAGCTTCTGAAAACGTCGCAGTAAGCATTTTCTTATCTGAATCCGACAGTGTATTCAGGCATGGCAACAGTAACCTCGGGCGCTCCCACCTTTCAGCCTGAAGATGGGACCGAAAATGAGCTGTAATGCCGTTTTTTACCGCCTGAACATCATCAGTCCAAACCTCGCCAATGTGAAGACCTCGAATACCACTCCATTGTCTGTTACTATTTATTCGCGCATTGACTTATTTTTAGTTGTCGTCCCCATGTTTGATCCACTTTGAGCGCGCCTTTTGGGCAATTATATAGCGCCTCTTTACGTCTGGAGATCAGAGTGAATTCAGATTTCATCAGCCTATTTTCATCCACTTCTGACGGCTCTAAAGTTCTCAATTCAGCCAGATCATCGAATTGTTGCAAGTGGCGGTTCAAGTCTTCCAACTTTCTATCAATGTGACCAGGTCTGGTTCCATATTTTTAGCTTTGCTCGCATCTGCCGCAGCTTGTCATGAAGCACAAAACTCTTATAACCAACTGAAGAAATGCATCGAATCCCAACAATCTAACGTTCGGAATGGCGTGGGGCCCCAATCTACATGCTCATCTTTCAAAAGAACTGGACGATGGTCTGACACTAGACGGTCCAGGGCCACCTGCTGGATATCCGGCCATCTATGTAACCAACTGTCAGAGAACAAAAACCGATCAATTCGGCTACACGCCGAGGCATCAGAGTTTAAGTAAGTGAACCTCTTTCGCCTCATGGAATCCAAGTTGAGAGAGATAAATTGAACAAGTATGGTCGTCCCCTGTTGGGATGTACTATTAAACCTAAAT
>JAOWBN010034346.1:0-10177 GCA_028565015.1 Pinguicula moranensis | reverse complement strand
AGACCCCAACTTAGTTGGGAATATACTGGGTAAAGTTGCATTTTTTTCACCATAGATGGACTAATGGGATCACTCATGACTCACAAGACGACGGTCAAACAGAGAGATGAAGTGGAAACTGAAGAGAAGAAAGGTCTGATATTAAAGGCCGCAGTCTCATCTATGAATCCACCTTCTTCCAATGATGATGACAATGAAGAGCAAATGGCATTCATTGCTAGGAGAATGAGGAGACTTTTCAACAAAAAGAGAGGTAAGGATGGTGAGCCAATATGTTTTAAATGAAATAAAGTAATAAACCAAGGCACATCAAGCCGGATTTTGCCCATTGTTCTTCCTCAAAGCTTAAAAAGGACAAAAAAAGGCATTCCTGGTCGCTTGGGGCGATAGCACTTATAGTGACTCAAATGAAGAAGAAGTTGCAAATCAATGTCTCATGGCAGAGCTTGATAAAGATGATGGGGTAACTCTTAGTGATCCTATTTCATTTTATGAACTATGTGATGCATATGGTGAACAACAAATGCTTCTAGCAAAGGTAAATCTAAAATATGTTTAAATGAAACGAGAATTTAAGAGCTTAACTGAATAACTTAAATGTTTTAAAGAAAAGTAGAAAGAACTAGGTTCTCAAGATAGTGAGAAGGTCAAGTCAAGTCAATAAAATATAAGTGAATTGACACTTGAGAATGGAAGGTTGAAGAAACAAATTAAAATCTTGTATGATGATCTAGAGTCTTTTGCTAAAAGTACAAAGATGCTAGATTTACGGTCGAAATCACAAAGATATAAAAATTTTAAGAATGGATTAGGATATGATGAAGCTAACGAATCATTTGCTCAAAAGAAAACATCATATCAATCTTCGTATATAAAAGCTACTAGCAATACTTGTCTTAACTCAAATGGTATGAATGAATCTTGTGAGAAAAATATTTAAAATGATAAAGTTGAAAAGGTTGGATAAAAAAAGCTCAAGTAAAGAATGTTGCCACTAACATCTATGAACCCTAAAAGATGTATGGATTCTGGATAGTGGATGCTCTAAGCATATAACATGAAAGAAGAGTCTCTTCAAGCATCTGGAGATAAAAAAAAATGATGGATAAGTGACCTTCGGTGACAATAGCAAAGCTAAAATTGGTTGAATATAGGAAAGGTTGGTAACTCCTTTACCTCCATGTTAAGAAAGTGTTGATTGTTTGTGGCTTAATACATAACTTGCTTAGTATAAGTCAATTGCGTGACAGAGGGTATAGGATAATATTTGAATCCGCACGTTGTAAAATAAAAGAAATAATAAGCGGAAAACACTATGTGTCGGACTTAGGATAAATAATGTATATGGAGTTCATCTAGAGAATATCCCTAGTAATCAGACTTCCTAAAAGGACAAGCAAACTAGAACTCATTTAAATCGAAGAACATAATCTCCACCTCTAAGACCTTAGAACTCTTACGCATGGATGTCTTTGGAACAACTGATGTTAGAAGCTTAAAAGGTAAAAGATATACACTTGTAATGATTTCACTAGATACACATGAACCCTATTCTGTTTAGTAAAGATGAAACCTTTGGAAAACTAGCCAAGAAGTTTTATAATGAAAAAGGGTATAAAATAATCAGCATCAAGAGTGATCGTGATAGATAGTTTGAAAATGCTTCATTTGAAAATTTTTGTATAGAAAATGGAATAAATAATACTCTTCACCTAGAATACCACAACAAAATGAAGTGATAAGGAAAAACAGGACTAAAGAAGAAATGGGTAAAACAATGTTATGTGAGAGCAATCTACCTACTTATTTTTGGACTAAACCCAAACATGACATGTTATGTAATGAATAGATGCATGATATAACCAATCTTAAAAGTAGCACCTGATGAACTTTAAAAAGGTAGAAAGCCTAATATTAATTACTTTCATGCATTCCGATGTAAATGCTATGTGTTAAACAATAACAAAATTATCTAAGAAAATTTGATGCTAAAGCTTATGAAGGAATCTTCATAGGATACTCTATATATAGTAAATCATATAGGATATACAATAAAAGAACCTTGGTCATTGAAGAGTCAATGCATGTTATCTTTGATGAATCAAATTTAAACATATCACCTACATGTATTGATACTGATGAAATTGAAGACACCGTGAAGGATCTAGGGCTAGAGAATGAAAGTAAGAAGGAAGAACAAGTAAAAGACACTATACAAGAAAGTCAAAACAATGATGAACAAGATTACCTTAATTTACCTAAAGAATGGAAACATGTTAAAAACCATCCTCTAGAGCAAATCATTGGTGATCTAGGTGAATGAATAAGTACTAGATCCTCACTTAGAAATAATGAGAACACTCTAACCATAATACGACAACTAGAACCAAAGAACTTTGAAGAGGCTAAAAACGAAGAAAGTTGGATTAAGGCCATGGAAGAAGAACCCAGTTTGATAAAAATAAAGTGTGGAGGAATCTAATCCAAAAAACTGAAAATCGTGGAGGAATCTAATCCAAAAAACTGAAAATCATTCAATCATTGGTACAAAATAATGGGTATTTAGAAATAAAATGGATGAACTAGGAAATGTAACAAGGAACAAAGCACGCTTAGTAGCACAATGATACAGTCAACAAGAAGCAATAGACTATGAAGAAATATTTGCACCTGTAACAAGATTAGAAGCTATTCGAATGTTGTTAGCATTTGCATCTCATAAGAACTTTAAGCTATATCAAATGGATGTAAAAAAATGCATTTCTAAATGGCTTCATTGAGGAAGAAGTTTATGTAAGACAACCCCCAATTTTGAGAATCCTAAATATCCCAATCATGTATTCAAAGTTACAAAAGCCTTATACGGTCTAAAGCAAGTTCTTAGAGCTTGGTATAAACGTTTAAGTAACTTTCTCATCAAAAGTGATTTTATGAAAGGAACGATAGATACTACACTCTTCACTAAGACTAGAAACAGTGACTTGCTACTAATATAAATATATGTTGATGATATCATTTTTGGATGAACTAATGAAGAGTTATGTGAAGTATTCTTTACATGTATGACAAATGAATTTGGAATGATCTTATGGGGAAACTAACATACTTCTTAAGTCTTAAAGTGAAACAAACCAATTTACTCAAGAAATTTGAAATGAAAAAAAGTAAAAACTTAGGAACACCTATGTGCATAATTAATAAGTTGGAAAAGGATGAAAAAAGGGGAAGATGTAGATCAAACAAAAGATTGAGCTATGATATGTTCACTATAATATCTCGTTGCTCCTAGGTCTGATATCATGCTCAGTGTTTGTCTATGTGCTTGGTATCAATACTGTCCTAAAGATTCACACCTAGTCACAGTAAAAAGAATCCTAAGATACTTAGGTGAAACCATAAACTCAAGTCTGTTTTATTAGAGATGTGATAGTTTCGACCTGCTAGGATACTCAGATGCAGACTATGCATGTGGGTTGATAGGAAAAGTACAAGTGAAAGTTGTCAGTTTCTAGGAGGCTCACTAGTGTCATGGTCATATAAGAAGCAAACTTCAGTAGCATTGTCAACCAATGAAACTGAATATATAGCCTTATCAAATAATATGGATGAAATATCAACTAGAAGACTATGATCTTAAATATACAAATGTTCCAATAAGATGTGATAATACTAGTACCATAAATTTGACCAAGAACCTTATGCAACATTCTAGAACTAAATACATTGAAATGAAGCATCATTTCTTGAGAGATCATGTGCAAATAGGTGATGTAGTAGTTTAATTCATAAATTCTGAAAATCAGCTAACTGACATCTTTTATAAATCTCTAGGAGAAAGCCAATTTTGCTTCATAAGCAATGAATTGGGTATGATAAACTCTCCCTATGTAAATCTACGAATACACTTAACTTTTGAAATCTTCTTTTGATTATGCAAGAGTAAGAATGAATTACTTCAGGTGGAGTTATTGATTTGAGGGAGAGCCTAAATGATTTCATTATGAAAACGCATGATCGAAATTTTACTAGTGTGGGTGCATTTGGTAGTTGGATAACTTTTTTCCAGCTATCGGGACAACTATGGGGTTAAATTCGGCCGGAACGTGTAACCCCCTGTTTGGTACATTAGTCGGAGTTTTGTCAGTTAGAGTAATCCCTTGTTTGGTAACAGCAGACAATCGACTATTTTCCATCAACCAACACTTAATCGTTTGGATTTCCCCAAAATACCCTCCCAACTCTTTTCTCCATTTGCATGCATTAATATTTATATAAAAAGGCACAATTTCTATCTCAATACATTTTATTTGCAAATGATGAACAGAGTTTAAACATGATCTACATTCTCAA
This sequence comes from Pinguicula moranensis, assembly GCA_028565015.1. Taxonomy (NCBI): domain Eukaryota; kingdom Viridiplantae; phylum Streptophyta; class Magnoliopsida; order Lamiales; family Lentibulariaceae; genus Pinguicula; species Pinguicula moranensis. The sequence continues at coordinate 5,827 of JAOWBN010034346.1, read as the reverse complement.
CTGCAAAACTACACAGGACTCGTCTACTAATCCACTCACTGAGAAACTGAGTCACATTTGCAGTAAAACTGAAGTGAAACAATAAAAAGATCCAACAAAACAATGAAACTGAATTGCTTCTGCCTCGTCTCAAATTGGTTTCCCCTTTGGAATAATTTGATCCTTGATCTTTTAAAACATGATACTTTTGTGGTGATGTTTCTGAGCTTTTGATGCTACTTACTAAAAAGTTTCTGAAATACTTGTTCATCTTCTCATGTGGTATGCTTTCAGCAATACCCGAACTCTTTGTACCTTGAGCAGAGTTTGAGGTAAGCTTTAGGCGCTTAATGCTTTTGTTGCTCGGATCTGCAGTGTAATTCATCCCACTGAAACTGGACCTCAGTTCAAGTTGCTCTACATTTTACCTTCCCATCTCCAAACTCCGACTATTTGAGGTCAGGCGGACATGGTCTGAAGAACTACGAGCACCAGGTAAAGCAAATACGTTTAAGCTACTATCAGGCACCACATGCATCAGTTGATCCCCTTACTTCTCTCGACTATGCAGCAATGGTCTGAGGGGGTGAACTCAAACCCATATTGAAGACCTACATTAAGAATGCCAGATGAGAGATGACTTTAAGGAAAGAAAAAAGGAAAATGGAAGGTATGGTGCCTAGCAAGTTCTTTTGCTAATTGAAGAACCTTGCAATTGAGATTTGAAATAAGTTAACAGATGGGAAACAAGCACTTTAATGTATCATAAGAAAATAGTTTAAAAAAGAAATTAAATGTAGAATCTAAAGACAACAAGAACAAACTCATTACTCAAAATTCAACTACATCAACTTTTGCTTCCAAACACAACAGTTCGAAATCATCTGCTTCAAGATCTAACCTTTTTCAACAGAAGAGGCCCATAGAGAAGCTAATGGAGATCCAACCTTTTTCAACAGAAACATGAACCATGGGGTTGAAATCCTTCAAGGAATCACAACATAGTTCAGCAAGTAATTTCCCAGAGTATACATTTTCGTCTGGAGGAATCAAAAACAAAGCAAAAGCACTCCTAATGGCATTACCCGAACAAAACAGATTCAGAATTAGATGAATAGAGACTTCATCCCTAGTCAATAGCCGAGGCAAATACCTCAATAACAGTGCCTTTTAGCCCACTAAGCAGTACATGTGACTTGCTTATCTTGAAATTGAGTAATGAAACTTTTATTCTTCCATCTTGTCTCCAGTGGCTTCACCGTAACTCCACCAGAAAATCTCATCGGCAACTTATTACCGCCGTTGCTAAAGAAAAAGGTACTCTGATATAGTTTTTCCGAGTAACTAACGGAGGACAGAGAAACGACAGCCATTGAAGGAGCAGAGAGAGCTGCAATTGGAGTACGTCTGAGAGGAAAGTGAAGATTCCATACCTGGGATTAGCGCCGAGTAACTTGAGTTGAGAAGACGCGGGAAGTGGATGCCCAACGAAATTGGAGATGAGAAATCGATTAGGGTTTGAAACTTCAATTTATACCAGGTAGGAGATGTAATTTAATTGAGTTATTAGGGTATTTAGGTCATCTGCCATGATGGGTAATTCATGGGTCGCGTAATCCACAAAAAATTGGACGGGTAAAAAATCAAGGCGGAAACCATGCGCAATCCCGGGGCGCGGAGTAACCTTGTGGGTCGATGGTATTTTTGTGAGTGGACACCAAACAAGGGCTAAAATTGAGTAACGTTGCGCTGCACCATTTAACCCATCCATAACCACGGTACCAAATGCACCCTAAGTCTATAACGTATATGTGGATAAAGGACTGCTAACTCCACACTCTAAGTCTTAGAAAAGAGAAGAAAACTCATTCAAGTCCCAAAAGTCCAAGTCCTTCTTGGGTAGAGAATGTAACAAGGATGCGAAACTTCTCAACAATTCTATCAAGGCTTCAAAGTTCGACCACACCTATATATTTTTAATAAGATTAAGGTATTTATAGAGGTAGTCATGAGTCTATGATGTAGACACATGTCTTAGCTAGTAGATAACATTTAACCATAGTTTACATATGTTTTAACAATTGACGCTCCATTCTTATTTGTAATGTCGTTGTAAAATCCTTCTAGGTTTCTATACACTTCTATGCATGTGAGTACGTGCATAGCATGTATATCCATAACCCCATAATTTCATACAAGTCCTTGAAGTTTAAAAAATTTTAATTCGGCCCCTATACTTTTTTTTAATCACATGTTCACCCTTCAAGAGAATGATGTAAACGTGTGTGACCCTATAGGTTCTCAACAACTTGTCAATGGACCTTAAATTAACATTAATCAAATTATTGTTAATGAATTAAACACTTTTAATTCATTATTTCTTAATTATAGTCCATAGACCATGAGTACCTCTAGCATGATATCATGGCCACCAAGCATTGAGAATAGTTATAGAAGAAGACTATTCTTTTAAGATTTATTTCTCGTGTAATTAATGTTTTTCACCAAGAACATATTCCTAATCTCGTATATTGAAGTTATTTGTCACTTTTACGTAAAATTTCTTGTACCGGAAGTCATGATCGTTAAGTTCTAATTAAAAACTCTTTTTAATCAAACTTGTGCTTTGCAAAGGCTAATATGACTTCTTACAAGTGGCAATAGGAATATCTTCTCCTAACGTTTTAGGAGAGGTGAATCCTTCATTGATCAATCATAATATTTTCGTACTTCAAACCATTTCCAAGACTACCCATTGTTACCAATTTATGATGTAACTTCGAATAGAATCAAAGAGTAGCATTGATACTCCAAGATCTCTATATGGTGATCTCAAGTCTAAGGATCACTTACACCCACTATTCTTTAGAGTATCATTCATTGATAATAGGAGGATCTCTATGCGGGTCAATCCGATGTATTTGACAACTACAAGCATCAATGTTTGTAGTTTAAGTGTCACTACACTATAGTTTATGAGATCAACTATTTTCTTCAAAAGGAATTGGCTGAGAACATGTTAACCTGTCCATATTAGTGATGCTTTATCTCACTAGTACTATAGTTAGGGGCGTTTAGTATTGATAACTTTAATTAGAGTGGTACCATCATCACAACTCTTTGTTATACACTCTAAGTTATCAACGCTAGGCTTCACTATTTTACATGTTATAAATAAAGAATATAAATAAACAAGTAATGAAAGTTGCTACAATCATATATACAACATTAAAGTGTTAATACATAGGCCTAAGGTGATTGACATTAGGACATAACATTAACATGGGATTCGAGCATACCGATCTCGAATCCCAATTGTCCATCCCTTGCCATGAGGAGCGGAGTCTGGAAATATTAACCCTTACAGTGAATGTTTTAGGGTAAATACATTTTTCAGCAATACTTAAAACTCAGAAAAAGTTGTGGCTCTCGTAGCCAATCCACCATTTTCAACCCAGAACTCCCGCATACTTTTTTATCCACTCTCACCAATTTAACTTAATCCTATTTTTTTCGGGCAAAATATTTCTCATAAGAAATTATAGTCCATTCCTCATTTTCCATAATTGCCAAACGAAACAATGCCAAAAATCTTAAAAACAATTTAGCTCATTGCTCATTCTCTATAATATGAAATGACGCAAGGCCAAAATGCTCGTGAAACTTCCGTATTTTTAAAAGACTCGTATGTTGATGCTAATGCAACAAAAGTCTAGGCCAACATACATAAGGTTCTACCAATGGGAATATTCCGTCCACACCCCACACTGAAGACAAAATACAAATACTTTGGTTGTTGAGGCAGTAAGAATGAATAATGACAATTGGACCTTAAATTTATCTTTCACGAGGCAACTCCGTGATTGAGAGCTTTGGATGATAGAGGAAAACAAGAAGTATTTTTTTGGATAAAAACTCAAAAAGTTGGCGTCGACATTTTTTTTCGGAAAAATTAATTATCTTAATGCAGCTTTCGCCAAAAAAATATTTACAATCATCCCAGTGTCTATCTTAAAATAATACCTTACCGAGGATTCCAGTTATGTATTAGTCCAAATCTATGTGAACATCTTCGTGTTCTTACAGATCATGTTCATTATATAATCCCCTAGGCCTCTGTCTAACTTTTGACTAGTTCATTGTTTCTACGGTCATGAGCTGTTCCATAATAGCTAAGAGTTCAGCTTCAGGTGCATTAGTGAGTTTATCTAATTCACGACTTAGAGCTAACCTTTCCTCCGGTGTTAAGTTAACACTTTTATCATGAAGTCGTTTTGCTGACTTGACTAGACAATTTGCTATCTGCTGGCTTACCCTGGCTTTCTCCGGGGTATTCACCATGTCCCAATAGAAATCAATCATCATTTGGAGTTGCTCTTGCTGCTTTTTTGTATTTTCTACCTCTGAGAATTTATTCTTCCCTGGTTTATTCGGGGTTGACTGTCAGCTGATAGAATACAGAACAACAACTTAGACCTTTGTTGCTAGACAAAAGAGAAAAATGGAAAATACTCTATCTCTTCGGTGTATTGAATGATTCGTGCATAAACAATAAATGGAGGCACACGTCGGCATAAGCTGATGGAGATATGGGGAACAATTACACCTAGGCATATCCAATTTCGAATACCAACATTAGATAATCTTATGTATCGTAGCATAATAGTTGATGCCAGTACACAATTGTGTGTTTGGTGTGACAGAGAATTGGAAATTGTATCTTATTTATATTTCACTTGTGATCATGCTTGACCGAACCTAGCCAACTGTGTGAATAGACCCAATATCTTAGGTCAACATTTCAAGATGGATCTATGAGCAAGCTATCGAGAAATTGACCCGTTACCTATAATAAGGTGTGAACCAAGCCTACGATGCCACTAAACTCGAAACAAAAGTTTAGATAAGTCAAAGAAGCCTTAGAAAGACTAAAAGGAAACTGAAGGTCTCACTTGTTCGAAAAAAAAAGCTGAAAAAATGATACATAGCTATAAAGCCTTTTATAAGCATTGCAAACAACTAGTGGCGGTCAAGGTCTCGATTTCTCACTCGTCTTTAATGCCTTGGAATCTTGTGTTGACCGTGATCTTCCACCTATCTTAGCATGGACTCTTGGCCAATCATTAATGCTGGCACGGACTAGGAGATGGCCATAAGTGTAAGCCATGTGGCTGGTCCATGGACAACGACCTTCAGCTTCTTGAATGGCCCCTTTGACCGAACTGTTCCACCTTCCCTAGTGATGTGAACCTAGCCAACCAATGCACTAAACCCAACACCAATATTGGGTGTTCAATGAAAAGGATCAAAATTTCAAACTTGTCGAGTATTTGACCATTCACCTATATGGAGGTGAGAACCAAACCTAAGTGTTTGTAAAAGAAGATCGCCACTCAAGGAATCCTATTGAAAAACTTGTTTCAATCAAACTCCAGGAAGATAAGATCTTGTAAAATAAACCGACGCCACTAAATCTCAAGTAGCAAATAGATAAGTCAAAGAGTTTTGCAAAAGCTTGAAAGAGAATAAAGTCTCACAATTTTCATAAACTAAACAAAACTAAGGTTGTTCAACTACTAGATATGCCTTATATAGGCTTACAATTCGAACTCCCCATTTAAAGAACTAATTAATTTATTTGACCAATCTATGAACCTTCCCAAGTCTTGATTTTGAATTGTTGGATTTGGAGGCATGAATGACCATGCCCTCTAAGGTGATTGGGGAGTTTTCATTCTTTGTTTTCAATTCCCATACTTGACCATGGATGCAAGTTGACGTGGAGAGGTGGAATACTTTAGTGGAGCATACACGTTTTGGGCATTTAATTCTCCTCCTTTGTCCAATT
>JAOWBN010034325.1:0-10179 GCA_028565015.1 Pinguicula moranensis | reverse complement strand
TTGAACAAAGTTTGTCTCCGCATTCTTCCCTTTAGCTTTTGAAGCTTGATAAAGTTCTACAAGGTGCTTTGGTGTACGACAGGTACGAGACCAATGATTGTTGATCCCACATCGATGGCAAACATTTTCTGCATTCTTGTTGCCTTGAGATTCTTTATTACAACATTGTAAGTTTTCATTTTTCTTCCACTTCTGGTAGTTATTTGTATTATTGAGAATATTGCGACGAAAGTAATGATAATTTCTCCAATTTTCACGTCCACGACCATGACCGCGGCGGGGGCCTGGATTAAATGTATTCATATTCACTTATGGGAATGAAACAGAACCACTTAGATGTGATTGATGATTTTTCATTAGTAACTCGTTATTTTGTTCAACCACAAGAAGATACGAAATTAATTCATAGTACTTCTTAAAACCCTTTTTCACAGTATTGCTGCTGCATGAGCATATTAGTGGCATGAAAAGTAGAGAATATTTTTTTCTAGCATACCCTCATCGATAATCTTTTCACCACATAACTTCAGTTGAGAACTGATTTTGAACATGACAGAATTGTATTCGCTTACATATTTAAAATCTTGTAAGCGTAAATGCAACCAATCATAACGAGCTTTTGAAAGTAAGCGTAAATGCAACCAATCATATCTCTCTTTGAGATTTTTTTCAAAGATATGCAGGATATTTTATAGTGGGGTATTCTTCCTTGAGTCTCACAAAATATGGTGATGAATAAATATCATGTTTTTTGTCATCTATTTTTTAGATGCTTTATTTTCATATTTTATGGTGTCTCCAAAACCCATAGCATCGAGATGGATTTCCGTATCAAGAATCCATGACAAGTAATTTTTACCGTGATATCCAAAGCCACAAACTCAAGTTTAGAAAGATTAGACATTATAATAATAATTAATTAACTTTACCTCAGCAGGAATACTAGTAGCCCAGTAGTAGAGTCGAACTGATAACGTGTTATGATCTAATTAATAAATTGTGTAAACAAAGTAAAGAATTTGATATGTGCAAATGAAATATAAAGAACAAATGCAAGTTTTCTTCTAAAATTTCTTTTCTCTCAACCTTTTTTTTTCTTCTCATCTTGTATACATATTTCACAATGAATTGTCGACAATCACAAATGCCTTCAATTAATTCTAACACTTTTCAATACTATTCAACATTATTCGACATAAATGTTATATTTGCATCCGTCGCCAAAATCGTTGGCATTCAATCCATAACGGGTTATTCGATTAACCGAAATTGATGATTAACCAAACAGATTTTGTAAAATTAGTTATTTTGTTATCCTCTTGATGCTTATACTACAATAGGTAATCCTGCATAGTGAAAGTCCAGATCACCAGATTTGGAGATTAGAAGCAGGTGGACAATATTTTGCTTGCACTGCCTAGAGTAGCCAACGTCTAAAATGAAGAAGCGCTGAAAAGTACAAACCTGAAGTGGCAGTGGTGCATTGCAAATTAGCACCTAAAAAAGTTTGTTTGGATGGAGAATGCTCCTCCCTACAATGCTTAATCTATTATACTGAGGGATACTCTTTCAAGCTGAGGGCATTCTCTTTATATATTGCAAAGAAAAAGATGAGAATGCACCACAGTTGTTATGCTCATGCAATCACACTTACAATATATGGGGATAGATACATGCTTGGCTGCGTACATGATTTATTACATCAAATTACACAATTCATTTTGGGTCGCAACGAAAATAGTTTCTTTGTATAATTACAAGGGTAAGGTTGCGTACATCTGACCCTCCAAACCGCAACTTAGTTGGGAATATACTAGATATGTTGAGTTGTATACATGCTTGGCTAGGCGTCCAAGTTGTTGGGTGTATGACCCTCTGCTACATCTCTAACAACACATTGGTTTACAAAGGTGAAATGCAAGTGTAGAGGCTTGGAAAATGATTTAGCTATGTGCAGCCTGGAAAAGTTCTATCCAATGAAATAGTTGTCCATTCAAGAACCAGAACAGAGCGGTGGAACAGAGCTTAGAAGCCATAAAAGTTCGATCATGGCAGTGACACACAGCAAGAGCAAAGCAACAACTGGATATACATTAGGAGATTGGATTTGCAATCCACTTTTGTGTGTGAATTTCAATTTTGATGTCATAACTGAAAGGTAAGACTTTGTAAATACATATACAGATTATACTTGGAACATCATAAAATGTAAGTCCAAAATATAACCTGGTTAAGAAAAAAAAGGAGTGCTAAGATATCTGTTAGACAAAATATACAAATGAGTCAAATTGAATTAATTAAGATAACAATTTGTTAATTACCTAATATTAAAAATTCTAATTAGGTAGGATTCTATCATCCTAATTAGGTTTAGGATCAATTATATAACTATACGTTAATTACTAAACCCTAATCATCCCAATAAATAGGGCATTCGGTACGCCTATTTATGAATACACAATTATTATTCTCATATGTTGAGACCCAAAAAAATATATACAGTTTCTCTCTCAAATTGTTGCCTTATCATCTGTGAAGGCGGAGATCTCAGTACATGGATTACAAGGTTACTTTGGTAGACTCCTTCTTCATGTTCGTGATATAATCACCCAGAAGATTACACTTCTATACGCTTTCGCATTAGAGGTACGATTCGCTATTGCATTTAGTTTATCCGTTCAATCCGTTCTAACAGATCTGAATTAGATCTATAGTGGTATCGAAGCCAATTTTCGGATTTGATTAAATTCATTCTTTTATTTTATTCATTAATAAACAAATTTGTTCGATTATTTTTAATCCGTTACTAATTCGTTCTCGTTAGATTTTTCGGTATTAAATCACCATTTTTCAATTTTCGTAATCGATATCGCTGTAATCTACTGCCTGCCACCGGATCCATCATCCTAACCATCGGTCCGCCACAAGAAGTGATGGCGCGTGTATGTAACGCGCCACCGCAATTCGATAGTGCGTGTGTGTCACAAGCGACATTTTTTGGAGAGCAAAATCATGCATGTCGTCGTTGTCGTGCATTTCGCTTATCAAATTTGTTCTCCTGTCATGCGTCGCCGACGCCCGCACGAAAAATGTGCACAGATGCACCGACCAACCTCCTTAGCCATCGATCTACGGATTTTCCAGACGAAAACTCACTATTTTCGTCCTTGGGATGGCACGTGTTTGTCACACACCGCTAAACTGAGGTCGAAAATATCCGATTCACAGCCATTTTTTGCTTTTGCATGCAGATCTATATGTATAACAGTGTGAATCGAGCGAAGATTTCATTTTTGGAGCGAGAAATGGAGGCGACGGCCAAAAAACTAATTTTTTTTAATCATTTGGGTAAAACATCTCGGCGACAGCGACGACGAGGCAAGATCCGAACTTGAAACAGCGACGGGACAAAAGAACATAACAATTAGCAAAAAATGGCACTACTGTGCGGTAATGGCGCATGTTTACTTGGGCCGCCGATCGACAACCCACATATTACATACATTAATTTCTTTTGTTTTTCCAAATCGGGCCAATCAATTTTGTTTGATCTGTGCCAATTCTATTTAAAAATTGATTGAAAAGCCCAATTTGATTTATGTGTTAAATTGATTGTTCTTAGTATGCATGATTAGGAATTAATTTAATTTTCTTAGTATACTTTAATTCTTAGTATGCATGGTTATGAATAATACGCTAAGTGCAATTTTATTCACGATCATGCATATATGAATTAGGAATTAATTTTATTAGAGAATATGTTTCAAACTAATAAAATTAATGAACAAACCATAATTAACTATGTGTTAATAATTCAATTATGATAATAAAAATTATATTATTATAATTATTTCAAATTTCAAATGAAATCCACGGTAATCGTGCTTGTGGGGGTTATCTAGGGCTGGTTTTTAAGTAGGCCGTTGTGACCCCACCAGACATTTGGACCCTTCACAAGGGATGATAGCACTGTCTAGGCAATTGATCACCTGAATTATAGTATGAGATCAGCTATCTAGGTGTTTACCGAATTGATTAAGGACTACCTCTTAATCAATTCATATTCTTTTAATAGTTTCAGTTTTTTTCCTTTAACTATGCGTTAAAAGAAAATTTAATTATTATATGCTAATTTAATTTGTGCCAATTCCTTTTGCTAGAACAAATTAAAATTGAACCAAAAATGCTCTATAGCAAAAATTATCGAATTTTTACAATTAACAATTACATGTGCCAATCCGTTTGGTTGTATGTGTTACTATGTGTTTTTTACTTGAACTTGTTTCAATATGTAAAAGTTAGGTTTTCCTAGAAATTTTTTATTATAAAGGACGGTATGTTTATGAGCTTAGCCAAATTTTCGAACGTATAACATAATCCAAAATTACTCACAGAAAATCTAATTTTAAAATTGTGCATAATGTCCTTCTTTAAACATACTTGCAGAAATAACACCTCCAAGTATGATAGTCGCTCTCTTCCAGTGGTTCACTGGATTAAACTACGATTTCTGGTCTAGGAAGATTCAATGTCGCCTGGATGAAACACACATTCAAAAGTTGGCAAAGAAACCTTAGAAACCTGCCATAAAGAAGAAAGTAACTAAATAACTCAAGGCAAATGGTTCGAAGAATATGGCACGCGTGAAGTGCTTTGACTGCGGAAAGAAAGGTCATTTCTCTCGGGACTGTTCCGAGCTGAAAAAGGTACCTTTAACTCCTAATAAATCTCAAATTATGCATTTCCTCCAATGCATTAGCTGCTAATTCTTTTCCTAAATGGATTGTTGATTCAGGAACGTCCCAGCATGTAGTGAATGACCATACGGGATTTATTGAGTTTCACCTTTGTGGCACCGGAACAATAGTGAAGAGGATGTCATCGGTATTGACACCTACAAACTCCAGCTTCATAGCTGGAACACACTGCTGTTACACGACACAATCTATGTGCCAGTAGTCTGTTGTTGTTTAGTTTCTGTTGTTTTTCTTTGCTACAGTTGGTGTTTTTTGCATTTAATTTCAGTCTTCAAGAATTAAAATTTTGTACTGTGACTTGGACTTATTTGGTCATGACTCATACAATTATAGTTTTTTGCATTATTGATTTGTGATTCAAAATATTTCATCCATTGCCATTGTTTCTAACATAGATACACCTTCCAAATCTGTTAAATGGCATGCTACACTTGGTCACATTAGCCAAGATAGGTTAAGCATACTTGTTAAGTGTGGTCTATTAAACCAACTCACTAAGGCTAAGTTACCTATGTGAGCCTTGCTTAGCTGACAAGGCTAGCAAGAAGCCTTTCAGTAAAGCTTCTTGAGCCTCAAATCCCTTAGATTTAGTCCATTCTGACATTTGCAAGCCCATGAGCATGAAAAGCACATCATGGGGCTACTTATTTCATCACCTTCATAGACGACTACTCGCGTCACGCGTGTCCGTTGCCCCATTACCATGAAGCACTTGATGTGTTCAAACGCTACGTAGCAAAAGTAGAGAACCAGTTGGATCGAAAATTTAAGATTTTTTGAACTGACCACGGTCGCGAATACCTTTCTAATATGTTAAAAGGGTATTGTGATGAAAAGTTAAGATTGTTGCGGAACGTTGGAATAATACCCTATTTGATATGGTTAGGTTTATGATGGCGCAAGCCAACCTATCCATTAAATTTTTGGAGAGATGTGCTGCTCACAGTGTGCCCATCACTCCATATGAGTTATGGAATGGAAGCAAGCCAATCTTGGACCATATGCGACCATGGGGTTCAGTAGGCTATGTGCACAACCCAACCCATCAACATGGCAAGCGTGATCCAAGAGCAACCAAGAGGGTATTTATTCGATACCCCAAACATTCAAAAGGATATGTAATATTTGGTGAACACCCGAATGGGGCATCACTGAAATCGACATTCGCAATATCAAATTTCTAGAGGATCAGTTCCCAACTATCGGAGAAATAAAACAGGATGGTCAATTATATGAGTTGCAACCAAACTTGTCACTATCTCTTGTTATGGGGAAGAATATGTTTCTCCAAATCATCCAGAATAGTGTAATCCCACATATTTGAGGTCGGAACTTGCAACATGACGGTCAACATGAAAGACATGTAAGTCCTCCACACTTGATACCTAACAAAAATAAGGGTCAACCTGAAAGAGAGGTAAGTATTCAACCTTTCATGCAAATAAACGAGATTAGTTATCAAAATCTAGACTATGACGATGTGATTACTAGCCCCACTAGTCATAGGGTTATTGGAAATGGGCCTTCATACACCGTCAGCTCCATGAGGCAAGGGACTAGTGGGAGCAGACTCTCAACCAGGCAAGTAGAAGATCTTGTTATCCAAATGAGTGAACGTGGAAAAATTCCTCGACGATACTTTCAGATCAAGGAAAATATATCTTTTACGCTCCTTTGGAAATAAAAGAGTTCACCTCTTATAACGAGGTTATAGACTCATATGATAGAGAAAAATGGCGAAGTGCCATGAGGGATGAGATGGACTCTATGTAAACAAACGAGGTTTGGGAACTTGTTGATCTACCACATTGCTGAAAACCGATTGGATACAAGTCTATATTCAAGGTTAAGTGCGGTGCGAATGGATCAATCTGCAAGTTAAAAGTCCGACTCATGGCAAAAGATTTTATCCAAATCGAGAGTATAGACTATGAAGAGACATTTTCTCCTATGGTGAAAATTGTATCTATTCGCCTACTTCTAGCCTTGGTTGCCCATTTGGATCTAGAACTATCCCAAATGGACGTAAATACTGCATTCCTTAATGGAATACTTTATGTCGACGACATACTACTGTTGGAAACAATATAGAAATTATCGATGCTACTATGCAGTGACTATCCTCCATCTTCGAGATGAAAGATATGAGAGAAGTTAGGTATGTCTTAGGTGTTGAGATCTGCAAAAATCAATGCTAAGTTTGTCCCAATCGGTATATATAAAAAAAATCTTAGAGATTCAGGATGCATTACTCTAAACCCGTTGACACCCCTGATGATAAAGGTCTAGCACTAAGCCTCGATCAATGTCCAAAAATAGATAATGAAAAGGAAGAAATGAGCATTATTCCCTATACAAGAACTATGTGAAATTTGATGTACGCCATGTTATGTACACGACCTGACATCTGTGTTAACGGTTGGATTGGTAAGCCGTTACCAAACCAACCCGGGGACTGCTCATTGGCAAGAAGTCAAGAGAATATTGAGTTACCTTAATAGAACGACGAATCTATTCCTATGCTATCAAGAGAGAGACCTGCGTTTGAAAGGTTTAGAGATGTCGATTGGGGAGGTGATTTTGATGAGTTCAACTTAACCTCTGGATATGTCTTCATCCTTGGTAGAGGAGCCATCTCTTAGTACAACAAGAACCAATATTGCATCGTTTTATCATCTATGGAAGCAGAATATGTTGCATGCAACATAACAGTACAAGAGGCACTTTAGCTTGAAAGTTTTCTACAGTTCCTCAATCATATTTCGAGGCTCAATGATCCTATAGAAATAAAATGCGACAATACTGCAGCAATTCATTTAACTAAGGATCCAAAATTCCATAAAAAGACAAAGCACATCCGAAAAATGTTACCACTTTGTTCAAGATGTTGTCAACAAAGTGGATATAAGTATTAAGTATATTTCTACTGACAAAATGATCACTAATCCAATGACCAAACTCATTCCTAGATATGTGTGTAGAGCTCATGTCATGAGTTTAGGATTACGTAGGGTTTGATCACATCTTATAAATGATAAGGACATGTTTTATAACAATTGATTATGAAACGAAGTTGATGTTTTCTTTCATTTGAGCAATACTCTCATGTATGCAATCAATTAATAAGGCATAATAAATGTAACAAAAGCTTAATGATTGGCCATATCACACGGAAAATAGTCCTTATGCTTGCATAACACGAAGGATGAGACTGATAAATATTTGGACAATCGTTCTAGTAGGTTTAAAATGATATTCTAAGTGAATCGATTGTGAAATGTCTTTCACATTAAAGCATTAAAGCCGAATGTAGAAAATAAAGACTAAGTGTATTTATCAACGACTATGATTCGCTTGGCATAAGTAAGTGGCATGCCCACCTAAGTAGGAGTCATGCCATGGCACACATATAATACCGTGTGCACTACAGAATGGCTATTGCGAAAATGACAAAAGAATCCTTGATTGTCATTGTGCGATCACACGGACATACATTTATCAACTTAAATGTTATTCTTTGACTTAGAGCTGTGGTTTGAAGTATAGGCTTGATGCTATGAAAGCAGTCAAGTTAATACGTATAGTTATTAGTGTCTAAGTAACAATTTTTCTAGCTTCACCATATTTGTATGGTGGTTACATTAAGTATGTAACCAAATATTGTATAGTTTAAAGGGATAGGTAGCTATTGATAATGAGAAGATGATTTGGGGTATCATCACTTTGAAAGTATCATGTTAGTTAGATGGTGACTTAATATGACACTGCTAGTTACTTTATGGTCACACGACTCATTTGTCGTATGAAGCATTGGGAGATTTTGAAAACTGTATTTTGTAATATGGTTTATGTAGTCGAGTGGGAGCTGTTAGACAAAATATACAAATAAGTCTAATTGAATTAATTAAAGTAATTATTTGTTAATTACCTAATATTAAGAATTGTAATTAGGGTAGGATTCTACCATCCTAATTAAGTTTTGGGTCAATTATGTAATTATACGTTAATTACTAAACCCTAATAATCCCTATAAATATGGCGTTCAGTACACCTATTTATAAATACACAATTCTTATTCTTATGTGTTGAGACCCAGAAATATATATATACAGTTTCTCTCTCGAATTGCTGTCTTATCATCTGTGAAGGCGGATATTTGAGTATGTGAATTACAAGGAGACTTTGGTAAACTCCTTATCATCAGTGTTCGTGATATAATCAGCCGGAAGATTACGGTTCTATACGCTTCCGCGTTAAAGATACAATTCATTATCGTATTTAATTTATTCGTTAGATTCGTTCTAACAGATCTGAATTAGATCTACAATATCTTTGGATTAAATTGGCTTTAATCATAATGAGATTAAATGAGATAAGATTTCTGATAGGTTTTTTCCAGTTAATAATTGGGTTTAATTATACTGAGAATGATGAGAAAGTTTTCCAAACAAAAGTTTGTCCAATATCTCGTGAAGTTGCTTTGCTTTGAAGTCGTCGTTTATCACTTCCCTAAGATCATCTTCAACAGTCGGGGTCCCGTTATTTAAAGGAAAGTCACTTTCAAGTTTAAGTTTCAAACCCCGTCAATGATCCAGCGTTGTAGAAGTACGGTACAAAGGTATGCAACAAGGGAATAATGGATCACGAGTTGGGTGAAAAACAAAGTTTATAATAGAGATACAACAGCTGCGACGAATGCTAAGGGGCAACCTGACAAGTGAAAAATGGAATCTACTATATTTTCATCAAAAGTAAACAGAATTTTATCCAAGAGTGAACGACAGGTTTGTTATCATGTACCTAAACGTGTAAAACAATATATAAAAAAAAAATATGATGCTTTAATCTATCACTAGATTTTAAAAGAGTAACCCACATTCACCGGATACGTTGGCCCACACAAGCGCATGCTTTCACAGGCCCGAGCCCATTGGACCGAATCTGCTACATCTTCACAATGATTTATATACTATGCTAATTTATATTGTATTGTATAGGAAATGATTTATGGAAAAAAAAATTATTATTATATGCTAAATCTTTACAATTGAAATTTTATTTTTATTATCTATACATATAAGGTTGATTACAATGGCCTAAGATTGAGTTCAGTGCACTTATGTTGAATATTCACAACATGTCCGAGGAGGATAGATTATTCAACTTTATGGCAAGTTTGCAGCCGTGGGCGCAAACCGAGTTAAGAAGGCGAGAATTGAAGAATCTTGCCTCAGCCATTGGTGCTGTTGATCGCCTTGAGGATTTTCAGCCTAAGAATCCTGAAGGCCATAAGAAGAAAGATGCTGGTGAGAAAGGCCTTGTCCAAACTTATACTTGTTAATCGCTCACTTGGTACCACACGTACCAAGAGATTCATGATTGAAAAAGACTTTCAACTAGAAAACATTATGATCAAGTGATC
>JAOWBN010034304.1:0-10180 GCA_028565015.1 Pinguicula moranensis | reverse complement strand
CCCACCCCGGTTCAGTGCCACGCCCAACTATCCTCTTCGTCTGAAGTTCCTGTAGGAGGCAAAAATGAGGGAACATCAGAACAACACAATTGAGTTCCTTAGCCACATGGCTAATAGATAAAAGTTTGCAGGATAAGCTGGGCACATATAGACAATTTTTTAATGTGAGATTAGGGGAGATAGAAATTGTGCCAACGCCTTGGACTGGAGACAAGTCCCCATTGGCAGTTTGGATGGGATGATGGGATGACTGGATTTGGATATAAAGTCATTGGGATCATATGTCATTGTATTGGTGGCCCCACAATCAAAGATCAATGGTCACATTTTGGTGGAGGTTGAGTGGAATAGGCTTTAGGGTGGGTAGATTCAGATTTTGGTGATTTTGGGGGCATTTTTGGAATTATAGAGTGATAGGGGGTGATTTCTGGAATTGGCAGAAACTGCCGGGGTGTTTGTGGAATATTGAATACTTTGGGGGATGTATCGGAATGTGCAACATTTTCGGGGGTCAGATTGGGTTTTAAGGGTTCTGATGGGGGTGTATATGGCAGTCTCGGGTTTCTGGAGGATTGGCGCGGAAAATTCGAGTGCTGCAGGGGCGTATCAGCAAATTCAACAGTCTCAGGGGTTAATATGGAAAGCATATAAAATGGATTTGAGGACATAAATTTGTCCCCAAATCTCGTACCTTGCGCCCAATTTAGGGTTTGTGCCGATTTTGTTGTGGGAGCCGACGAGGTGGCGATAGAAACGGCGTCGACGCCCGGTGGCCGGTTTTCTCCGCTACTGGGTGCTTGGGTGTCAGTAGCCGCGACTACCGCCTTGCCTTTCCCCTTTTTTTGGTTTGGATCAAAAAACCAATCAGGATACCCGATGGTTTTGAAGCACCGTTCGGTGCTATGCCCAATTTTTCACACTTCTGGCAATAGAGCTTGCTCTTGTCTTCCTGAGATGAGGACTTTTTGTGCTGATCGGGTCGATTTTGGGCAGAAAATCCCCCAGCCACTCCATTCGAAGGGTTTCCGTTGTGAAGTTTGGAGTGGAGGATCTCAACCCTTGCGGCTTCTCGACGTACAGCAGCATACGCTGCTTCTACGGATGGTAACAGATTTTCTTTGAGTAGATCTCTTCTGATTGCATCGAATTCATCGTTAATACCTGATAGGAATTGGAACAATCGCATCTCCTGCTTTAGGCGGTTGAAGGCAGCGATGTCCGATTCGCATTTCATCGGATTTGGTTGGCGGCGATCAATGTAGCCCCAAATCCATTGTAAATTGCTGTATAAGGCCTCAAGTGATCCGTTGCCTTGCTGTTGCTTGGTGGCTTGGATCGTGAGATCATACACCTGTAGACAGTCACTCCCACTATTGAAAGTGACCCCTAAGCGATCCCAAATTATCTTGGCAGTAGGGTATTCGGCATATTGGCGCATTAGATCATCTTCCATAGTATGTAACAGCCAGGAGATGACTGTTAAATCCACTTGTTCCCATTGTGGGAACAACGGATCCTGTTCTGATGGTGCCGGAGGAAATCTGGTTAAATGTGACATATAGCCACGGCCCCCTACTGCAACTCTGATGAGTCTTGACCATAGATGATAGTTAGTGTGGTTGAGCTTGACCCCAATTGTGATCCCCTGATTTGGAGGATTAAATGGTGGCTGCAAGGCTTCGGAAGTTGAATGATTCTGGATAGATTTTTCCATGTTTGTAGTTGCCTGAGAGTTGAGCAGCGCCGGATTCTTTGGTGGTTGCTCCTCTTTGTTGTGCGACATGGTAGATGATGAAGCAAGAATTGGTTGCTTCAATGGCTAACCATGCGCTCTGATACCATGATAGAGCGGAGAATTAAGAACCAAGAGCAATGTATTTGAAAGGATAGACTAGAGAATTGAGAGATTGAAAGAATTATTTTTCGTGCTTCAAGGTGTAGGTTACATAGCTAGTTATAGGGGTAACACAACTAATAAAGGAAAGGTAGATTTTAGGAAAGAATTTGATTGTTAATCAAATTCTTTCCTTATACATTTTTGGTATAAGATCATTCTAGACCTTTCCTTGTTCTAGCAATGTCAAGAAGAATTTAATATAATGCACAACATTGTCTTGAACTATGATATGAATAAAGAGGAGCAATCCTACCTGATAATTCTATTGTCTTTAAATGGGATTTGCAATTTGGTTGCAACTGTTTGCTTAACCATACTTTTATTGTACTTGTTCGTTTCAAATGAATTCATTTGTAGTGCCAATTCCAATATTCATAACATTGTGAAGTTTTTTACATTTGTCATATTATCAATTCCTGCTCAGATGCAGTGAAACTAATATCAATTTTGTTAGGATTAATTTCCGGACCCGACCCGACATCACATTACTGGTATAATATAGCATATTTGGTATACAATTAAAAACCAGTTACAAAAACTCAACCCCTGATTTTGTTCGGTATTTAAATTTATATTGAAATAAGAAAATCATAAAAAATCAAAACGTGAATTCTGATAGCTTGAATAAGTCTCTGCATTGGTAGTGCCTTCTATTTTTTTAAGAATGTACGAGTACGGATACTCGAGCTAATGAGTTGCCCAACACCTGGTTGAATAATTTCATTTTGACCAAATCGGTGAATTTGCATTGGATCGTTGAAAGGGCAACGATTTTTCGATTTGAAAGAAGAGGGCAAACGAGCTTCGGTGGCATATTTTGCACCAATAGTATTTATTTACAATAAAAATGAATTCAAAAGTTAAGAATAATCAATCAAAATATTAAAATTTGAAAAATAATTATATTAAAGAAATATATAAAAGTATATTAAAAATTATCGCAAATAATTATATAATTTTAATTGAATTTATAAACTTCCATTAATATAATTTGGAATTTGGTGTAGTGATCATATTTTTTATGGGTCGGAACCTAGACACTTTGTGTTTCTTTTGATATTTAAAAAAAAAAATGGTTGAAGATTTGTCATGGAGGATATTCGAACACTTGGTATATCACAATAATTTACCATTGTTACCAACTTTAATTGTACAAACATTTTGAGTAAATGAAATACAAATACAGATTTATTTAGAGGAAATCTCTGAAGCCAAATCTTCCTCTTCCAACGGTAATTTGATTTGAAGGATTGCTTCAGTTTACTGGGTTGACCGGTGCCGCCTGAAATATTAGCCCACTATTCCTAGAATAAACCTATTTCTACATGTTTTTATACTTTAGTTCATATCGAGTTGAAGTTTTAATTTTGCATATTTTGTACTTTAGTACCAATTTGATATTTTATTTTATTTTTTTTCAAATTAATTTAGTACGAACTATTTTAAAACTCTAATTTTCTTTCTTCTACTCTTTTTTTTAACTGATAAGTACTTTTTTGAATTACTTATCATTCTCCTATTGGTTTTACTCAACAATTTTATAAATAAATTTTGGACTTAAAAGGCCATTTACCACATTCTACTATACCTATTAGTTAACTTACTCTATGTACTTTTAAAAAAGTTATTTTACCCCATGTACTTTAAAAAGAAAACTCATTGTCTCCGAGTGTTGTTCACGCGCGATTCTGCGACTGGGAAAATTTTTATTATATGAAAAAGTCAATTTTACCCTTACCCTTTCGAAAGTACAATGGGGTAAAATAATTTTTTTTTAAAGTACAGGGAGTTAAAGTAGCTCTTTTGAAAGTACATGGGGCAAAGTAATTCTTTTAAAAGTATAGGGGAGTAAGTTAAATAATAGGTATAATACAAGGAATAAATGACCTTTAACTCAATAAATCATTACTATTTCCACATTGTTGTCTGTAGGGCATGGAATTATTAATTTAATGAATTTTAATTTATTTAAATAAGTATAATAATTAATTTAATTTATTATATTATATGCAATAATTAATTTTAAAAAATAAAATAATTAATTTAATTTATTTAATTGAATTAATAATTAATTAATTTAAATGAGTATAATAATTAATTTAATTTATTTAAATGAGTATATTAATTTTAATTATTATAATAATTAATTAAAATTATTATAATAATTAGTAATTTATTTTATTTAAATGAGTATAATAATTAATTTAATTTATTTAAATGAGTATAATAATAAATTAAAAATTTTAAATTATAATTAATTGTAATTATTATACTTACTTAAATAAATTAAATTAAATTAATTATTATATATTTATTAAATAAATTAAATTAATTATTATACTCATTTAAATTAATTTAATTAATTAATATAATAATTTAAATAAATTAAATTAATTATTATAATAATTTAAATAAATTACATTAATTATTATACTCATTTAAATAAATTAAATTAATTATTATACTCATTTAAATAATTTAAAACAATTAAATTCATAATACCATGCCCTACAGACGACAGTATGAAAATAGTCATGATTTATTGAGTTAAAGGTCATTTACCCTATGTATTATACCTATTGGTTAACTTACTCTCAGTGCTTTCAAAAGAGTTACTTTGCCCCCTGTACTTTCAAAAGAGTTACTTACTCTCTATACTTTCAAAAAAACTACTTACCCCTTGTACTTTCGAAATAGGGTAAAGGTAAAATTGACTTTTCAATATAATGAAAATATCTCAGTCGCAAAATCGCGCGTGAACAACACTCGAGGGCAGTGAGCCTTTTTCTGAAACTACAGGGAGGTAAAGTAGCTATTTTAAAAGTACATTGGAGTAAGTTAACTAATAGGTATAGTACAATGCGGTAAATGGCCTTTAACTCCTGTGCACACGTTTGCAACAAATGGAAATGTTCAACCATTAAAATGTAGGCCGTTTATGAAATTTTATCACTTATAATAGCATTTTATATGTTTACATATTTAGGATATTTTTTGATAGATTTTTTTATTGTTCTTTAATATAAGTATTTTGATAGTTTATTATTTTGTTGGATTGTTAGTTAACCAAATTCTAAACTTCTAAAATATTTATTTTATGGCATTTTATCAATCTAATCTTGCATTTTCTTATAAGTTGATTTTACTTCTTTTAACTCTTATCATTTGTATCGCAATATCTGAACGTGTATATTCGACTAGACCCGATTTAACCCGACTCAACTCACTATGTTCAAACCCGAAAAAATTGGCCCCCCCTTCCTTCAATTTTCTGGCTCTGCCCCTGATTCCCGACATCGTACCAAAAAAATTTGGCATCGAAAAAGCTTATCGATTCGGCGATTCCTATCCGAAATATCAAATTACCGAATTATCGATATTGAATTTTTTTTCGATTTATCGATTTACCGAACTATACGAATTATGAATCGGGATCACAAGTTAGATCCCGATTCCGATCCAATTTACCGAATAATCGATCATCGATTATTCGATATAAATACAATTGATATTCGAAATATCGAATACCGTTCGAATTTTTCATCACCCCTAAATACTCCCAACACAGCCCAAGAACTACCCCAATCTAATGCGCCTCAGCTCGACGAATCTAGTAACACAACAAAAACAGCTAGTCCCAGTTGTAGACGGTCACCTTCAAAGGTCCACCGGAAGAAATGAGCTCCCAAACAAAACTGAAAAAGAGGCCAGTAAAAGAAAGAAAGTCACGTGAAAAATGCTCCATGCCTTGTTCAAACAACATAAGAGTTCAAATTGCCAAGTGACATTGAAAAAGCATGCAAATAACGTGTATAAAAAGGCTCATCAATCTTAAACAAAGAAGAGGCAGAGCTGGGAGAAAGAGAGAAGAGGGAAGAGAGGAAGAGGGAGACTGGATGAAGAAAAAAGAAGAAGAAAAATTACAAAAAATACTTGTACAATAAAAGAAATTTATCCCATATTTTGGGAAGGAGTCGGCCCCTCCGGCGATAAGCGGCGGGCCTCCGGCGACGGCGGGTCTAAAAAATCTCGTACCCTCCGAGGCATCTCTATTCTAAAAATAATTGTCTTTTAAGTATTTACGCAAAACACCACCCATTCTAAAAATAAGAAGAAATAGTAAAAGAAGTAGAAGAAGGCATGTACAAAACAGGGCTTAAAAAAAGTCCAATGTGGCTACAAAAAAGTAACTATTTAGAATTAATAAGCAAACGGGTTGTTTTAATTGAAAATTTGAATATGATGAAAATAGAGGCAAGCATACGGGCGCTTACATCGCAAGCTATGGTTTATGGACTAGATTTTTTAGCCCCATGCATAAAAAATGTGTCATGTTGGGTCAGCCCACGTTCTAACGAGCTACGCATGTTTGCACGTTTTTAATTAAAAATAATAAAATCTAAAAAGAATTAGATACAAGCATACGTGCGATGTAGGCTGGACTTTCCAGCCCGGTACGTTCACGTTTTTATAAAAATGGATGAATATCACACGTACGTTTTCTAAACGAAAATTGGCCCACCGCACACACGTTATCATGTGTGTGTTTTAGGCATGCTTACACGTTTTTTTTCATGCTTATCGTGTCTAACACGTTTGCATGCGCAAGTTTGTCCGTCTCTAGATGAAAAGTGAAACAAAAAATTCCTAAAATCTAAAAGGGCAAATTGTTATTTTTATAAAATTATTAGATCAAAAAAAAGCATAAGGGGATGTGGACCTTTTTTCGAAAATACATGGAGTTAAAATTGGTTAGTTATAAAGTACAGCACATAAGAGCTTGTTTTTACTACTTTTTTTTTTCAAATTACTTTTCTCATTCTCTTTTTTTTCCAAATTATTTCAAAATAATATTTTAAAACTCACTACTCCTTCTCCTTCTCCTTCTCCTTCTTTTTATATAGTCAAAATTCATTTTTTCAGAAGTAAGTAGACTACTTTTTTTTTTTTTACTTCTGTTGGTACAAAACATACCCAAGTTACCTAATAGCCAATGTAGGCGCTTAAATGCCTATTAACTCTCTCCACTACCCACAAAAAAAGGTCTTAAAGCTATCACATACCCAATTTTTCATTAAGCAATAATTAACTATGAATATTTAATTATCTTCTCATTCTTTTTATTCCTTTTCATTTTCTTGACACTGAAATTGTCCAAATCCTAATTATCACTATTAATTGCATATTTAAGACTCTAATTTATTCTTCTTGAAGTGCTATCACCCCATTAACAATCGGCCTTTACTCTCTGTGGAATCTACCTCACCGATAGCGATTAAAACGAACCGCAATTGTTAGCCTTTTATAGCTCTTATCTTAGGCAGAATATTTTTCATTAAAGCGTTAATGATTTGTAGCAGAATTAGTTGAATCAAAACTAGTTTAGTTACCGTCCAAAGTTCAAGTGGGTAGGTCGGGCGCTAAACTAACTAGTGAAGCGACTCCATAAAGGGACCCAAATTTGCAGCGCTGAATTAAAGTTTGAGTTGAAAAAAGTTGGCATGTTCCTCTAACCCCCCGCCATTGAATTGTTGCCAAATAATCGTATTAATAACAAGGGGGTGGCAACAGAAGCACCCCCAACTTCCCCCTACCCCCGAGACACGTACACATAAATATAGACAGCCCACACAAGCACACAGCAAGTGTAAAAGACAAGATTCAAGATCACCAGCGCAGCGCAACGTGCGACAGATCTCCATGGCCAAATCTTCCAAGAGAAAGATTGGCCAAGGCCAAGTTTCCACAGAGGCTTTAGAAATTAGGAAGAAAAACAGTGCTGTGAAAGTGAAACGAACGAGAAAGAGTACGCCTAAGGAGTCGCCTCAACAGCGGAGCTCAATCTACAGAGGTGTTACAAGGTAATTTCAACTTGTTTGATCCTTGTTGTTGTTGTGTTTGTCAAGTTTTTGTTTTTCTGTAATCATCAGGCACCGTTGGACCGGCCGTTACGAAGCTCATCTGTGGGATAAGAATTGCTGGAATGAATCACAGAACAAGAAAGGAAGACAAGGTTAAACTCACTACTCAGTTTTCAATAAGTATTCTTTTTCTTGTAGAGAGTTTCTAATCGTATCTCGTAATCTGTTCCTATTTGTGTCGCGGTAAATTTCGATGGTGATTGGATCGATCCTGGGATTTGACAGTGTATTTAGGTAAGTTTGTTCAATTGTAAAAAAGGGCAAAAGAAAGAAAATAATAAAACATTGCTTTCTAATTATTGAGCATTAGCTTGACTCTATTCAGGCAACCTTATCCATTATACTTCGTTTCTTTGATTTTTTTTTTTCACTAAATGGTTTGGTTTAGGGGCCTACGATCACGAAACAGCAGCTGCACATGCATATGATTTGGCTGCACTCAAATACTGGGGTCATGAGACAACATTAAATTTTCCGGTAAATAATTAGATTTATAGAGATGAATGGATGGAATTTTATTTTTATTTTTACTTTTATTTTTATTTTTATTATTTTTATTTTATTTTATTTTATTTTTCAGCTTGTCACTTATGAAACTGAGATGAAGGAAATGGAGGGCCAGTCCAGGGAAGAATATATTGGTTCATTAAGAAGGTAGTAGGATTGAATGAGGAGAAATGATATAACACAAGAAATTAAGAAAATCATAAAATGATGGGCCCCACATTTTTAAAGTGTTTAATACCAAATAAGTTTATTTGTTACTGGGATTAATTAATTACGATGGAAATGTTGCAGAAAAAGCAGCGGATTTTCTCGTGGAGTTTCAAAGTACAGAGGCGTAGCTAGGTAAATGAAGTATTTTTTTATTATTGAAAAAATTAATTATATTATTGCAATTTTCACTAAAAAAAATGCTTACAGGCAACCACGGTAAATGAACCTACCATATCCATATAGGACCATAAACAAGGTGTACCATGAAAAATATATAGCGCACGAATTTTTCAGTGCATGAACGAGGACAAAATGACTCTTTTGTCCTTGTGTTAGATACAACGCCCAGTTTAACACAGGGGCAAAACGATTATTTTGCCCCGTTCTTACGATTCGTGCGTTAGAATATTTGTGCGCTATATCATTTCTGTTGTACCATAGAGGAAAATTGTTCTTTGAAAGCTATTTTTGTCATTTTTGTGTAGGCACCATCATAATGGAAGATGGGAAGCTCGTATTGGAAGGGTGTTCGGCAACAAGTATCTCTACCTCGGTACATATGGTAGGTGAAATTATTTACGTATTTGTCGATTCAAATCATCTCAGCACTCGAATATGAGAATAGGAACACGTCAAATCAAATATAGGGTTGGTTTGGGTAGGTGAACATGAATGAAGAGTTTTGTTCGGATTCAGAAAAAAAAAAAAATAGAGGATCAATTTTTGGGGCCCAGAAAAAATTAAGGGATAAATAAAAAAAAATGGGAGTGAAAAAATAATTTAATTGTTCAATAATTATTAAAAAAATGTTTAGCAATTTGAGCTCGATGAGCTTGGACTTTGGTGTATTCTTAAAAAAGAAAGGCCCAATGGGCCTCGAGGGCAAATGTTTTAATTTTTATAATTTTAAATTTATTTATTTTTAATTTTTTAGGACCGAGCCTGAGAATTTGGTTTATTTATTTAAAAAAATAGCCCAGAAACCTCGGAGGGTAAATGTTTCAAATTTCACAATTTCAATTTTATTTTATTTTTTACTTTTTTTTTATTTTTATCTTTAGGATCTAATGATCCTAAGCTTAGAGTATTATTTAAAAAAAAAAAGTGGCCAAATAGAATCAGCTGGGTTGCCCCCCTCCACGGGAGTATGGCTCAGCTGCTTCGGGGTTATTTTTGGATCGGCCCATATATAGGTAAGATTTTAATATTAAAAAAAATTATGATCCAGTCCACTCTTAATATTTGTGCTAGTTCCACCATTGGCCCCCTCTCCCACCAAGAAAATTGGATACATGGAAGCATGACAGTCCCATTTTCTCCATATCATTTGATGTTGGGATCTTGTTTCTCAGGATTTGAATCCTTGGGGCCAAGATGTCAGCTAAATATAAATTTATGGGAGCCAAAATTACTTTTATTTTAAAAATCTCTACATGAAAAAATAAAATAAAATATGGGACCCATTCGTTTCTTATCTTGCGCACAATATTCAATAATGTAAATAATCAAATATCATAGTCGGAATTGAGCCTTCCATTGCCGACTCATTCACAATTCGTGGCATTGGATTAGTACGGGTACGGCAAAGGTTATGGGACCCATTGGAAGTAGAAGTTAGGCAGCTGGTTCTATTAAGATTACGAAC
>JAOWBN010034293.1:0-10180 GCA_028565015.1 Pinguicula moranensis | reverse complement strand
AACTCCGATGAGGATGGGGGCTAGTAAGTTAAGGAGAAAGATGTGCATGGAATGGACCCCGGAGTTGCACGCTATTTTCATGGATGTAATTCATCAATTGGGGGATGGAGGTAAGATTATTTGTTTTTGACTTTATTTCGATTCATATTCTATTGTACAAATATTTGAATAAGTGCAAGGCATTGTTCAAAACCTACTCCATTAAAAAAAATGTTTTTTGTGTGCTTAAAATCGACAAATATTATTCGAACCCTAATTGTGCTATTGTTCAAACCCTACTTGCTTACTTAATTTGAACTTTTTTCTTCTAGGATGTTTCCCGAAGGAAATTCAACAGCTGATGGGCATTCCGGGTCTCACTAGAGGTCAAGTGGCAAGCCATCTTCAGGTAAATTTTATTTTTCATTTGCATCTCATTCTTCTCACTCTCTTTACTACATCCAAAAAAACAAACCCTAATCCTCTCAGGCCTTCCGGCAGAAATGTCGCAATGACAACTGGCAATCGCCGAAAGTGAAGAAGTCGGTCATCCAAGGAGGTCTCAATGCCTCCACAAACAATGAAGGTTCTGGTCGTCGCCGATCTAGAAGATTCGGAGTCTTGCCCAAAATGGTGAAGGATCCCTTGTGTCCAGGACACGAGGCCACCAAACATGCAGAAACTTCCGAGGCTCCAACCAACATTAATCCCCGCATTAAGAACACGGTGGAAACGGGGAACTTGATGAATGATGGCGGTGGTGCCTCCTTTCATCAGCAATGTGTGACCATATTGCCCATCCCTATAACTAGCAGGAGCTCAATAAACCCGAGGCAGGAAGAGTTGTTCACGGATATTGATCCCTTATTGTATGATTTCTCCGATTTGCTTCAAGGATCTACTGTTGGACCGGGGAACTCAGTCCCGGCGTCGTCTAATTATCCATATGGCAACCTTTATTCTGACCAGGTATTTGAATAATGATCAAGAAAGAATTGTTTAGAGGATGGATACAGTGAGTTGCATGTTTTTTCCTATTTAAGTATACATAGAGAAAGTTGAGCAAAGATGAAAAAAGTCGAAGTATATGCATTTTTTCGTTGTTAATTTTGTTTCTTTGCAGAATATTTCGGTGCCAAGCTTGGAAACGGAGCCATTGAACTTCCTGAATTCCAACTTTGAGGCAAGGGAAAATTCAGAGGATCGTGGTGGAGATGTTTGAATAAAGTCATGAGGGTAGTGATTGATGAGACCAAGTTTCTTGCGCGTGTGTGTGTTTGATGATAGAGTTAAGAGAAGTACATATGGATGATGCACAAATTGTACGTGGTGTTTGTTTGTGTTTAGGAACATTTCTTGTTTGAATCAAGTGTTTGAGATATATTTGCATGGTTTATTGGCAGAATAGGATCATCTTTCACTATTCAGACAGAGAGGTTAAAAGGTAATACCAAAATATGGTTTAAATCCAGACGAAGACACCTGAACTATATAGCTTGCAGGTGAATCTTGGCAAGCAATTTTTATTTTTATTTATTTTTTTATTTTTTTGATAAGCCAAATATTTTATACATAGAAAATAGTATTTACAAATATAGAAAAACAACAAGGAAGCAAAGAAAGCCAAAGCAACTATATGCAAGCGTGTCATCCTGATGGCTATGAGTGTCTGATGGTGGAGACGGCATGTGATCTTTTGATCATGAACTGTATATCCTGCCCCTCCTTCTTGTCATCCCTTATAGCTAAGGGCGATCGGGAACATAGCTCCCCTAACGTCACGAATGCACAGGCATCTCGGCATTGAGTTCATTGCCTTCACCCGCTTTTCACCAAATCTGAATGTCATAACTATCAACTTATCGATATCCTTTTCAGGAATATCGGTACATAGCTCCATCCAGCTCGATGAGCTAGCCCTGTAATGTATTTTTTTATTAACAACAATTGAGTAGTGTACAAAACTATCCTGTCTCTCTCTATACAACTTTTCAAACATATCTATTACCCCCTCTACTCGCTTCTGTCTAACCCCAAATTTGGAATCTTTTTGGGATCTTTCTCCAGTGCTCCCTCAAAAATAATAATATAAATTATTATAAATCCAAGTCATTGACAGATCAAATATCATGTTCAGATTTTTTTTTTTGGTAACAAGGGGTATCCGACTACAGTCGTAACCGACTAATTCCCTCGGACACATGCATGGCGCCCCCCCCACATGGATCGGTTCAATCTCGGGTTGGAGAGGTGGATATCCGCCCCGAGGACGTGGCCCTGACGTTATGTGGATCCAGCAGGATTTGAACCCTAGACCACTCATGTTCAGATTTAATCTAAGCACATAATTAAAATAATTAACACGGTCTTCGGCCTTCCATCAACTTCAGCCCATCACATGATCTTGAACAATACTGCAAAAAGCCCAGAATAAAAATCTGTTTGGCCCATATAAATTATTCTACGCAGAAAACAGTCCTGTTTCATCCATAAAGAAAACCGATGCCGAACTTCATCTCCGGTGCCAGAATTTCACTTTCCCGTTCAATCCACGCTGGTGGTTTCCTCCTCTAGACCTCCAAAATCTGTATATCTATACAACATGTGAGCCAAAAGGCTTGCTTATCAGACTCGAAATAATAAAAAAATGGCTGAATTTTCAAATATCGCTGTAATTGTTTGCATATTTCGCATATATTTTGTATGTCAATTGGCTGAATTTCAAATATCTTTTTTATTTCTTGCATGTTTTGCTGATATTTTGTGTCAGAAAGTAGCTAGAATTAGATTCCGGTTGATAAGATTACTTTTTTTAACAGAAAATTACAACTTTATTTAAAGACATCGTTGGGTGGATGCTAAACCGTGTACAAGTTCTTATGGCCCAAGGTTGGCCGGTCCACTCACATCCACACTTTCCAGTACAAAAATTCTTTCTTTTGTTGTTTTATTCTCTACCGTTTCCTAAATAAGGTAGTCTCCATTTCTCTATTCGTAAACGGCCTTTGATTTCATTTTTCAATCAGGCTTCTTTCAGTATTCTTTGGTTTGTTTAAGCAGATCCCATTTTAGCAAGATAATCGGCAATGCCATTAGCTTCCCTAAATTGGTGCTGAATCAAGACTTGAATTCCCATGGCGGTGGCCTTGAATTACTCCTAGTATTCCCGAAGGTGCCAGAGACCACATCGATTTTGGGATATCCATCTGACAATCAGCATTGAGTCAGTTTCTATAATGATTCTGCCCATCCTTTTTCTTTGCACAATATGAGTCCTGTCATGATAGCTTGGAGTTTTGCATTATTATTGGTTCCCGTTTTTAAAGTATTGTGATATCATTGCTAGGAAGTCTCCCTTCTCGTCCTGCACAATGCCTCCTCTCCTTGATGGCTCAGGATTGCCCAAGAAGCTTTTGTCACAGTTGAGTTTTTTCCATCTTGCCGGTGGAGGTATCCACTCTAATATTACGTGTCTTTCTTATGTCTTATTATTGACTTGTAAATTCAACTGAGAAAGGATTCTATCATTTGCAACCTGCAAAACCACAGAAAAATCAACCGAGTTAGTAAATTTCAGTTAGGGATGACCATTTGGTAAAATGGGCTTCGAAAATCCCGAATCCCAAACTCCCAACAATTTCAGGACTTCAGGGTTACGGGACAGGAATGGGAATGGGCTATTCCTGAACCGAATTCTAAATGGTGATTATTTGGGGAAAACACGACTCGGGAATCCCGAATTCCCAAATTTTTTGGGATGGTAACGGTAACGCTCATGCTACTCCCAAAATGTTTTGATTCAGGAATGAGAATAGCCTATTACCGGACCGAAATCCCGAATGGCTACCCCTAATTTCAATAATCAAATAATGAATCTGCCTTCATAGTTGGTCAAGATTACTGGTAATCACCTTAGGTTTGAATTTCATTGACTTCGAAGGTCAAAATAAAAGGAACATGATTGATTACATGGAGAATTTCATAATTAATTAAGATATAACTTGCTTTCAATTGCCATTACGATGAAAGAGAACTTGTGTGTTTTCCCTTTTAGTCATACATAAACATGGTATATAATAAGTACCTTCCGATTCCAAAAAGTCATGATAGTAATAACATTCAACGACTTCCTACTTTGGTTGAGTTGGAGACGGTGTGCTCATTAATTCCTTGGAAAACTTAACGCTTCCATGCATCTTCTTCCCTTTCGGGCACAGGATGTGGGATGTAAACAACCTTTAGATAGATGCAAATGGAAGCACTTACACTCCTCGCACCACAATGCAGGAACGGATTTCACCGTCGAGATAGGCAACTGCACCCCTTGATATTAAAAATTAAAATTTTGCACCATCTCAAATATTTTTAAATCCGTCCCTGATTCAAGATGCTTTGAGATTCATGTTTTGTTATTCAACAAGAGAGTGCTAAACTATGCCAATATACTAGTAAAACTTCACAAATTAATTAGCTTCCCGCTTTAATAGTTCGCTAGATCAAGAACAAATCGACCTTACTCCTCATTATTTCATTTTTTAAACTTAAAATTGGCAAGATAAAAAGTACTAGAGATATTTTTCATAAGATCTAGACGAATCATTTTTATCAATATATTTGGACATTTCTTCATTGTTGAGATCTCACCTACATCGTTTCCCCTTAATTGGCTAGATTGTTTTTCATTTGGATACGTGCGTATAGAGTTTGTTCTAGATACATTTTTCTTGATAAGTCAAATTTGATTAACATAAACGTAAAATATTTACAGATTTACAGTGATGTTTCGTATCAAAATATATTTACAATCGGGATATACATCCTATAGGTGGAGTTAACCAGTCAGTAAATGAGTACCCAAAATCAAACTCCTTTTCTCTTCCTTTGTTTCTTAGCCAGCTCCAACATTGCTCCTTGATTTTGTGCACAATGTTCTCTGTCTTGACTTCTGCATTGTTGAAGTGGACTTAGTTCCTTGTATTCCAGATTGCCCAGTTCATTGCTAACCATATTATTTTCCAGTTTTCCATGCATACCACAGAGGGTGCTATCAGTTGGAATTGTTCATATGTTGGCGGGTTGTGTGTATCTTCTTGTATTTATAGTCTTTGCTTTACCTGATTCCAGATCTGTAAGCTGTGTTCACATTCCTGAAAAATGTGTTTTTCATCACTTGTTTCCTCTTTACACATTGCACAGTATATTCTCTGTTCTTCTCCCAGAATACCTCTTCTTTTCAGGTTGTGTTTTGTTGGCAGTCTATTATGTAGCATACGACAAGCAAAGATTGAGACCTTTTTTGGGGTATACCTGTTCCAGACTTGCTGCAGCAGCTTCGCCTATGCCTCATTGAAGGTGTTTTCTTTTTCCAGTATCAGCTAATAATATGCCTCTTTGCAAGTATATTTACCATCTGGTCTGCTCCTGGACATGGAGTAGCTGTCATCATTTGCTGGCTATGGACAAAATTCACTTATACACGATGTTAGTTCATTTAGCTCTCTTTTATCCCTATCACTCAGCAGTCGCCTCCAATCTCATTTCCATTCCCACTTATCATCTATCCATTCTCCATGAATTGCTATTGTGTCCTTCCCCCTCCACCTTTATTTTTTTATTTTTTTATTTTTTATTTTATCTAATCTACTTAATCTCCTAAACCTCTCTGCTAATGTGGTGTCCCCAATCCAGTTATCCCTCCAGAATTTTATATGTTCTCCATTACCCACTTTCATTTGTATATTCTGCCTAAACCACTCACCCGCAAGTGTTTTTTGTATGTCACCCAAAAACCTTGAAACACGATTAGTTGTTCCCCTTCTACTCAGACTCTCAGCCCCCCTCCTCTCTCTCCTAATTCACTCAGTCCCCCAATCTTAATTTTACCTTCCACTCCATATTTTGATCTAAGTATCTCTTTCCAGAGTTCATGTTTCCCCCAAAAAATTCTAGCCTCCATTTTCCTTATCTCTAATTCCCCTTTCTATTTTGTAAACAAACTTTATTCCAAGCTATCGAACAAACTTTCTTGTGTTCCTTAGTTCCACCTCCCAAAAAAGGCTCGTTGAATGTTTTCTATTCTATGTAGAATGGATTTTGTTGCTAGAAAATATGAGAAGTAGTAAGATGGTAGGGCTGACAACACAGAGTTAATGAGCGTCACCTTACCTCCAACTGAGAGATTGCAATTTTCCAAGGCTCCTAGTGCTTTGCTGAATTTCTCAATAACTGGTTTCCATGTTGAGACTCTTTTGGGATTTGATCCTACCGGTATCCCCAAGTAGGTGAAAGGAATTTCCCCCTTTTGACAATGTAGTTAGACTGCCATTTCTTCAAGTGTTGCAGATGGTATGTTCATGCCCATGAGATGACTCTTTCCATAGTTTATTCTCAATCCTGATAACATTTCAAAATTATGTAGGATAGCTTTGACATTTCCCCATGTTGCTTTGGCAAAGAAAACTATTTCATCTTGATAATCTGAATTTATTCTTTCCTATCTCCACTGATGTGTATAAAGTTAGCTCTTTTGCTCTTCTGATCATCGCTGATAATCCCTCAGCTACCAAGAGGAATAGAAAAGGAGAGATGGGATCTCCTTGTCTTAAACCTCTTTGAGTTTGAGGGAAAAATTCTTGTGTTGGACTTCCATTTACCAATACCGAAGTGGATGTAGATTGCAAGCACTCTTTGATCCACCATTTCCAACACTCAGGCAATCCAACTTTGCACATGATATCCTCCAAGTATTCCCAATTGATCATGGCGAAGGCCTTTTCAAAGTCTATCTTGAAGATAAGTGCCTTCTTGCCTCTGGTTTTCAGTTCATCAATTGCCTCATCTGCAATTAAAATTCCATCAAGTATTTGTCTCTTTCCAATAAAAACCATTTGGTTGTGTGAGATCACTTCATCTAATACCTTGCTTAGTCTTGCTGCTAGGACTTAGGAGAGGATCTTGTACATACTCCCAATGAGTGTGATAGGTTTATAGTCTGTAATCTGTATAGGAGAAGTCTTCTTCGGTATTAGCATAAATGCGTTGTATTTCCTCCCTTTGTTATCTTGCTATTTTTGTAAGATTCCTGTAGCATCTGACAGATTTCCTGTTTCATCAGAGGCAAGAAATGCTTAATGAAAGCAAAATTGAGCCCATTTGGGCCTAGACTTTTCATGTTGCCGCAGCTTGCAATTGCCTGTAGAATTTCTTCCTCGAAGAACGGTACTGCCATATGTTGCCTAGCTTCTTGTGACAAATTTTTCATTGGCAAGTTTCCCATTCTTGGCCTATGCTTTTTTGGTTCTGTGAATCTGTTTTGGAAGTGTATCCTGAAGCAGTCTTTAACTTTGTTTACCACATCTTGCCAGACCCCATTGTTCCAAAATCTATTCATTGTATTCCTTGATCTGTTTTTTTTCAACCACCTATGAAAGAATACTGTATTTGCATCGCCTTGTTTAATCCAATTCACTCTTGTTGTGTTAGCTCATATAGTTGTTCTCTCAACTCTGCTGGTTGGATTGTATATATCAAGCTGTTGTCCTCATTTTCCTTGGCAATTTCCATGCTATGTAATGTTTTCAGTATATCCTGTCTCCTTGCACTCACCTCATTTTGTTCAATCTTGTTCCATTGTCTGATCACCTCTCTGATTTTCTTTATTTTTTTCTTAAGTCGAAAACCAGTATACCCTCTGATTTCATCATTTCTCCAGTTAGTTTCTACTAACTCATTGTACTGTTTAGATTTCTGCAAACACCCATTACTTTGAGTGGTTTGGGGATCCTGTCTCGCATTTTCAGACCTAATTTGACCGGACAGTGATCTGAATCCTCTCTATTCAATCCTGTTTGCATCCAGTTGTTGTTTCCTCCCAGCTAGTTATCATCCATCAGGAATTGGTCAAGTCTGCTCATTGCTGTTAGATTTTTGAGGTACCACATATATTTTCTTCTTTCCATCTTTAGATCATTTAGGCCCATTTTTTTACGAAGTCTCTGAATTCTCTGATCTCTGTCTCATAATTATTTTGTGCTACTCCTTTTCTTTCTGTTCTGTCCAGTATGGCATTGAAATCTCCCACAATGCATCACTTATCCGCCTCCTTTCCTCCGAGCCCCTGAATTAGGTATTCCCATTGTGTCCTCTTTGTTTTTATGTCTGATGGTCCATACACATTAATCATATGTGTTGTCTGTTGATCTCCTTCCCGTTGTCCCGAGACACCCAAGATTCCTTTATCAATCAGTATTCCAGATGCATAAAAGTCCCCCTAAGGCTCCTTGTGAGCTCATGTATACCCAGTTAAAAGTTTCATGTGGCCAGATAGCTTCACACAACCTCTTATGTATAAATTCTTTCTGTCTCCTATATACTTAAGGGATCAATCTTGGGTTGTTTCAATAATTTCCTGATTCTCTGTCTCCTCCCCTTCCCTCCAAGCCCTCTAATATTATAGGTTAGAATCTGCATTGTTCTCACCATATACCTCCTCCTTTTCCTTTGGTTTATCCATTAGTGCCTTGTTTCTATTTTCCATGTTCAGTAGTTCCTCTGTGACCAACTCCTTATTCTGTGTATGATGCAGTCCTAGTGTCTTCCCAAATTCAAGGATGGGCTCTGCTTCTACTATAAGATTTCTGGCATTTGAGGCCATTATTCCACTATCTTTTTTTTAACCCGAATTTTTAGTTTTTTATTCATAGAAGTGCCAAAGCACATATATACAAGACAACTCCTGGCTCTTACAAATGATGATATTGAGGAAGGCGCATCCCCACCTCCTTAAAACCTCTATTTGGCAAACCCTGGGTAAGGAAAATCCAAAGAGAGGAAAGAGTGTGGCGGCATGTGCCTACTTTTACAAGATAGTAAATTTGAAATTCAGTGGCGGTGCATGAATATTTGTAGAACTTTTCCAATATGGTTTCCCCTGCTGGCTTAGCGATGCAATGTTTGCGGAGAGATAAGCCTTTGTTTTCTAGCATATATGGTTGTGAGATCTTGTTGCAAAATGGCAGCTGTTGCTAATGGAAGATCGTCATATGTTGAGAATAAAGATTTTTGCTTCGAGGCACCCCACTTGGCCAAGGAGTTTGCAGCAGTGTTGGCTTCCATGTAGCAGTGCTTAATGGAGATGTTATGAAAGGCTTGCTGAAGCTGTTTGATCTGTATAATTTGTGTCCTAATCCGCCATGGTGAGATCTTATTATTGATCAATGAATCTACTAGTATGGCTGAGTCAATCTCCACAGTTGCATGAATCCTTGAGAGTGACAGAGTTGTATACCAAATAATAAGGCATTGGTCTCGGCCTCAATACTTGAGCAGTGTGAATATTTATTGGCAAATGCCATGAGCATAGTACCTTGAGAATTTCGAAGTACCCCTCCTCCTCCAGCTGTTGAGACTGAGGAACTACCATCGGTATTGAGTTTGATGAATGGTGCAATAGGAGTAGTCCATCTCACTTCTATGCTGTGGAGAGGTTTTGTAGGTGAAAGATTGATGTGTAGTGCCTTCATCATTTGTTGGAATTGAGGCTGTGAAGGCATGGGAAATGATGTCGTGCGCATAATATATTGTAGGAGACTTGTTGAGGAGTGAATAACCGAACCAACTGGATATGAAGACTCAAACCTCATTTTGCATCTGAGTTTTCGCACTTCCCGGCAAATAATGATAGGAATAGATCTTCTCATGAAGCTGATGAATCCATTTGAATGAGGAGATAGCCATGCCTCTCCAACCGAATGCAGGTGGTTAGAAGTTTCAATAGAGCCCGAAAGTAGACAACAGGAGCAGCGTGTGGTGATAGGAATACATCACAGTCTAAGTGAAGCATCTACGGGGATATATGGTGGAAGATTCTCCACATATGAATACTGATTTTGAGTGGGAAATGTTTATCCCACATCCAAGAAAAATTCACTGTGGTAGAAGATCTTTGCCGAGTTAATTCCCATGCTGACTTAACCGAGAATAGTCCATTATGTGTAGGTGTCCAGATACATATGTCCTTATTCTCTTCTATTGGTGTTTCACTAACTTTGTAGAGTGTATGAGCATCCAGAATTTCTTGTAACTTCAATATATCCCATTGACGGTTCATCATGAAGTCTTTCACTTTAAGCTTCGGGTTGGTAGGAGAAAATATTTCACCCATGAGTATCTCTTGAATCCATTTATCCCACCAAAAGTTACA
>JAOWBN010034282.1:0-10181 GCA_028565015.1 Pinguicula moranensis | reverse complement strand
AAATGAAGAGTTATTTTTTGAAAAAAGGTGCTTATAATTGGATTATAATTTTAAGAAGGCTGCGCAAAACAGGGCACTAATGGTCCCAACTGTGAGGTTCCTCGGGACTTCACTTGTGCGCTGGCATCATTTCATCCACACTCTCCCTGTCTGACCCAACAACTCTCGTTGATGGCTTCCAAAAGATGCCTCCATACACTACAAAATCGCTTCGAACATATCAAACGGTAAAACACTTCCTCTAAAAAAGTTTTTTTCCTCTCCGATGGCGACTTACGACGATTTTGCTTCATCACTTCGATTTTGTCCTGAAAAACTTCTCTGATATTTGTCTGTTTGTATTTGTGCACCAGATTAGTTCACTTTGGTTGTTAGAAGCCAAAAAACTTCGATTAATTCTCCGAACCGAGTGGACGCCAGTTCGAAATCGTAAGACGGATAACACTCGAAAAATAAATGCTCAAGGGAACCAGGAGCGGCGTCTACCTCCTTACCTCATCAACCTGCATGCGAAATTGATTTCGTTCTACTTGACAAACTTCCCATTGCCATGGAAAAGGCTGAAATGTGCCAAGTTTTCTCAGGGTATGGAAGGTAACTGATATAATCACCCCAAAGATCTCTGCAATCTCTGGCATCTGCTTTGGATTTGTGTGCTTCCTGAAGACATCGGTGACTTCAACCCTACTGGACAAACTCAACGGGATATGGGTGGGCTTCTATAAGCTCCAAGTCAGTGTAGCAAGGGCTCAAATTTTTATGGATATTCCTAAAGCTCATGATACTGCTGCAACTTTCGAAATAGACAAAGCAAATGAAGCTTCTTACAAACAACAGCCAGTGAGTACTCTAGCATTTTCTTTTGATCCGGTTGCTGCCAAATGACTAGATCGGTGTTTAATTGGTACCCCTGCACCTATACTCGACATCACATCATTGGAACACATCCTAGCGGAGTTTGGCTACGGCGGTACGAATCGAAGGTGGTGAGGTGTTGATCAAGATGACATCCCCTAAGGAAACCTCTTGCTTGTTAGCAAATCTTATCATGGTACACAAACTTAACCTGCACTCCTTACGTCCATGGAAATTGTTAAACGGGAAGCTAGCATGACTTGTGTTGATACAAGTGAGAGGTATACCCCTCTACTGTTTGTATAAAAAGTTCTTCATGGAGATTGCGGTGCAAGTTTGTTGGCCATTGATTATAAAACACTCAACCAAAAGGAGATGTTATTTGGGTGCCTCCAGGTGTTAAAAAGTTTGAGTGCTACGATCTCCTAGACGATCAAAATCGATGCGAATAATGTGAAGTTTAACATACAGCTTATGAAAGGACAGGGCCCAAATGAAGCTATCCTTTGTTGGGGCAAATTTCCCAGACAACGACGTCTGGTTCCAATCTCAGGAGAAGTCTCGCCTATCTTGTCAAAAGAAGTCTGAGTGGTGAAAAAAATAAGAAGACTACTCGAGAACTATTCGGCAAATCAAGCGGCGGCGTAGAAAAATTGGTTTGTAAACCCTCCCGCCGGTGATCTCACTTCGTCCAGCCGGTAGAACGATGTTGGAACGAAGTATAACGGCTACTGATCAGACAGTAGGCAAAATGCTCAAGGAAGACAACTTGGCTAAGTCTGCACTGGAACAATCTTTCACCAATCAGGAGATAGAGTAAATCTGTCTAAGCTTAAACCCGGGGCCTAAAGCTAAAAATATCAAAGAGTAGGGCGAACAGAGTAAACGGCCAACTGATACCAAATCCCTAAGAAATCCTCTCATTGGACGACGAGAAATACAGTCGGATGAAGAACAATCTAGTGTTCAGCGGCGGGAAAGGAAAATGTCTAATGAACTTTGGGACTATCTCACTAGCAAGGTCGACTATGGTAAATTCACGGCATTGTTGTTAAGACTTAAGTCAACATAAGAAACTTGGGCTTCGGCCCACGTAGAGCTATAAAGATAATTCTGTGACAATAAATGAAATTCAGAATGAGTCTTAGGTAATTCATCCTCTTGATGACTCACACCTGGCACCTTCAAACGATGTAGTCTTAGTATCAACGACAAAGACATTCCCTAGTAATTCAACTAATAAGCTACGCAAGCATGTACGATGGATCCGCGAGTGCCAAGCTGATCTTATGGACAATCTAAGTGTGGCAATCAGCGCCGCTCTTGTTAAACCTAATGTAGAAGCTTTAGTTAGTTTGGCAATGGAGCTGTGGGTTACACCTCAAACTTGCAGAGAGGACCTCTGTCTTCGCGTGGCCAAGATGGACGACCAGATAAGGTCCTAAGTAAGGACAAGAAAAACAAGAAAAAGAAATCCTATTCCGGCAACAACCATTCTCCCAAGTAAACGATGCAAATAGTATCTTATAACATCTGCAGCCCTGGTATGGCCTAACGATGATTTTGACTAGCAATTTAATGAGGCAACTAGCAGCTTTGGAGGCCTTCTTTGCATATGGAGAACCTCTGCATTTCAAATCACTCATAAGTGGTCTGAACAAGGTATTCTTGGCTTATTAGGTACGTGGGCAAATGATATAATCTCGATAAACATAGTCAATATCTACTCACCAAGCGATCTAAGAAACAATAGAAGATTGTGGCAGAGCTTGTCCACTGCAATCACCAACAATATGATAGCAGACTGGCGTGTAGCTGATGATTTTAATACCATCTGCTTACCTGTAGAAAGAAGAAGTTATTCCCCTCTCCCCATATCTAAAATGTCAGAGTTCAATAGCCTCATTCTTGATGCTGAATTGGTTGATCTCCCACTGCAAAGAACCAGATACACATGCATCTTGCGAGGCGGAGAATGAAACAGTAGACTGAACAGGTTCCTTCTCTCTGAAAACTGGATTCTGCAATGGCCAGG
Organism: Pinguicula moranensis; assembly: GCA_028565015.1. NCBI lineage: Eukaryota > Viridiplantae > Streptophyta > Magnoliopsida > Lamiales > Lentibulariaceae > Pinguicula > Pinguicula moranensis. The sequence continues at coordinate 7,291 of JAOWBN010034282.1, read as the reverse complement.
ACTATCTCAGATTGGTCAGGAAAGAGTTCTCTTTGATCATCGCCCTATTATGATAAAATTAGATGAGCAGAATTGGGGTCATAAGTCGCTCAGATACTAAATTGCTGGGAGAAGCATGAGAACTTTGTTGATCTTGTCAGTTCATCTTGGTCCTCCTATAACATTACTGGATATAGCATCTTAGTGCTGTGTGAAAAATTAAAATCCTTGCGCCTGCGATTGAACATATGGAACAAGACTGAATATGGTCACACGGAACGCAAGTCAGATGAGATCAAAAGTCAACTCAACTTATTAGACTCTAAGTTTGAGGATGGCCTAGGTTCTGAGTCAGACATATCACAAAGACCTTTATTGTGGACGCGACTGCAACATGCTCTTAATAAGGAACTACTACTGCTGCAAAAATCAAGAGATAGATGGATCAAAAATGAAGACAACAATACCAAATTCTTTCAATCCAAGGTAAAGAGCAATTGTAGAAGGAATTCTATAAGTGGTATGCACTTTGCAGGGGCGCGGACTGATGTAGTATAGAGGAGGTTAAATATGGGATCAAACATGATTTTTCTACTCATTTCTCACCTGAGCAGTGGGTCAGACCAACACTTAATTTCCCAGCAGCAAATACTTTGTCTGTTGAGGATAACTAATTCCTCACAGCCACCTTTTCTGAGGATGAGACCAAATCTACATTCTGGAGTTGTTCTACTACAAAAAGCCCAGGTCTTGATGGTTGTGACTTTCATTTCATTTAGAAACACTGGGATATAAACAAGCATGACTTTATCACTACGTTTATTACTATGGTTCCAAAAAATTGAGCACTACGTTTAAAGGTATGGAAGACTATCTAAAGCTATGAACACTACGTTTAATACTATGGTTCCAAAAAATTGATAATCCTGTCCAGCTTGATCACTACAGGCCTATATCTTTGATTAGCTGCGACTATAAGGTATTGTCCAAACTTCTTGCTAACTGTTTGAAGATAGTTATGCACAAGTTGACATCAATAAACTAGACAACATTCATCCACAGGATGCAAATATTAGATGGGATCTTAGTTTCTAATGAGGTCATCCATAGAGTGAAGAAATCCAAAAAGGCCTTTATCCTCCTCAAAGTGGATTTCACTAAAACCTTCGACATGGTAGATTGGGAATTCTTGCTGCTAATTATGCGAAAAATGGGCTTTTGCCAAATTCGGATCACATGGATCAAGGAATGCATTAGCTTAGCTCATACTGTTGTATTAGTCAATGGAAGCAACTCTGGAGAATTTAAACTAAGGAGAGGCTTAAGGCAAGGCGAACCTATCTCTCTTTTTCTTTTTCTGATAGTTACTGAGGGCCTCAACTTACTCATAACCAGAGCAATGGAGTTAAGGAAGGTCACTTGAGTTAAGGTAGGTTCGGTGAGGATCTCACATCTTCAGTATGCTGATGACTTGCTGCTTGTTAGTGCTGGAACACAAGAGAATATCTTTGTCATGAAAGGCGTCCTCAGAGCCTTTGAATTAATATCAAGATTTTCAGTTAACTTCATGAAAAGTAGAATGTTTGGCATGAATCTTCGAGCTGGTTCATTGAAAAATTTTGCCAATCTGCTAAAATGCCAAACAGACAGTCGCCTTTTATTTACTTAGGAATGCCAATTGGAGGCAATCCTAGAAGACTCTTCTTGTGGAACCCGGTCATTGAAGCAATCAGTAACAAAATCCAGAGCTGGAAAAATAAGCTACTATCTATGACAGACAGGCTAACTCTAGTAAAATTAGTGTTATCTACCCTAGTTGTTTATTATCTCTTCCTTTTCGTTGCCCCAATTGGAGTGATCAGACCCATAGAGTTTCGGTTAAGAAATTTGTTATGGAAGCAAAAAAAGACAACAACCGCCCCATTCATTGGGTGAGCTGGAGGAACCTTGGGTAGGAATACAAGGATGGTAGACTTGGATACGTGATATCAAACATATGAATAAGGCTCTGTTGGCCAAATGGCTATGGCAGCTTTGAGTGGAGAATCACAGCCTCTGGACTAGGGTAATCAAATCCAAGTACTCACATCAATCTGATCACTTATGCAGCCGGGATTAAAATCACAATGCCTGACAATGTATCTTGCTACTGGCAAGACATTTGGAAAATCTCCACAAGTTATTGGTTTACTAACAGAGTAAAGTCGGACATATATGAAGGTGATGAAACCTTGTTCTGGCAATACAACTGGACTGGGGATGGATGCTTTGCGCTGAGGTACCCAAGCCTCTATAGAATTAGCACGCAGCAAAATGTTGTGGTACTGGATATGTCCTCCTCTATCCATGGAATGAGGCACTGAAATATGACATTCATAAGGCCACTACAAAACAGAAAGAGCAAAAAAAAAAATTGAGGATCTAATACTTGATTTGCAACAATTTACTGCCCACTCTGAAGGAACTGATATTTGGAGATGGTCTGAGGCTTCTTCACAGTTTCATTAGCATATTCAGCTTTGAGGAATGATCTAGATATTGCCTATGAACATGATGTACTACCTGCAAAGGCTTGGGGGAAAGTAGTACCTAAATGATTCCAGCTACATGCGTAGAGACTACTCCAGAACCGTCTGCCAATTGTAGACAATTTAATGAGAAGAGGAATCCAAATGAGGAGCAATGACCAACTCTGTGTGCAATGTGAGAAAACAATTGAATCAACGTATCATTTGTTCGTCGAATGCTCCAACGCACACAACTTATGGACTGAAGTGTACAATTGGTTTGGCTCAATGGAGTTTGCCTTGTTTTTTATCTGGATCGGATATCTGCTAGGCATCTGGTAAGCAGTTAGAAGTTTTTGTCAGTCTCATCAAGGATCTTAACTTCCATGCTGCAGTTCTCTTGATTATACCCAATTCTCGACTAAAGTTGGGCTTTTCATCAGAACAAGTGGCGGTCTCTAAAATAGGAGAATTAGAACAATCTAGTTGAGAACCTTGTGAATCAATAATATTGCTAGAGGATCCTTTGGCTAGTGGTGGTAGGGTTGCATCTAAACTATGCCTGAAAATATTAGAACCATTTAATTTTTTTTTGATAATAATTTTTTATTTTTTTTTATAAATAATGAAAGAATACAGAGTTGGGCTTTGCTACTATTAGTCCATTACAATTTGAGGCTCACGCATCCATTCTCCCAACCCATATCCTCCCGTAGTCTTCTTCTTCGACTTGAGAATTTCCCACGAATGCCGTCTGATTTCTTCGAAGATTTCATCAGACGATTTTGCTTCCGCCTTGAATATCACACCGTTTCTGTATAGCCATATTCTCCAGTTTGCTACCAACCATATCATTCTCCAGAATCCTCTTCTCTTTTTCTTTCGATTCAACCCCATATGGTGCAGATAGTTAATGGTTGGGTCGTAGTGAAGAACCATTTGGTATCCAGTCCAGGCATAGATCAATTGCCATAGACGGTAAGTCCAAGTACATACCGTGAATATGTGGTTTACTTCCTCTTCAGATGTATGACAAAATTTGCATGTCAATGAGCTAGAAGGCTGAATTGGGATATTTTTTCAGTGCAGATTTTGAAGGGTAGGTGTTGAAACTGTTGATTTCTCTCACAGTTTCAATTGCAGTTTGTGCGGAAATTATGTATTGAATCTAGGGTTCGAACTGGTTTCTTGATTTTACAGAATCCTTTGTTTCACGATTCTGCATTTTACAAACAGTACTGGTGTCCTTATAAAGGTCACTCACTTGCTACAATACAAAATAAAAAAACAGCAGCAACTCTTTTATCAAATAACGACTTCAAGAGCAATTCACTGCCCGCTCATTCTTCTCATTCTTCTCGATACTTTTCACAACATCAGTTCTGATTTCCGGTTGCAGCTTCATTCGATCTTCATATTCCAACACGCCCTCCTCACGATGAGCATTCCAAAGGCTCATCTTGGACAAGAGAGATTGAAAGGAGGGTGCTGCAAGGGATTTGGTGAATAAATCAGCAAGTTGCGAATGAGAGTGCACATGCATTGGCATTATAAGTCCCAGCTTGTATTGATCACGAACCACATGGCAGTCGATCTCAATATGTTTGGTGCGTTCATGAAACACAGGATTTGCCGTTATCTCAATCGCCGCCTTGTTGTCACACCAAAGCGGCACTGGTAACGGCAACTTGATGCCAAAATCTGATAGAATGAATGTCAACCACTGCACTTCCCGGACAGTTGTCGCCATTGCACGATATTCTGCTTCAGCAGAAGAGCAGGCAATGGTGGCTTGTTTCTTGCATTTCCAAGAGATCAAACTAGCACCGAGAAAAACACAGTATCCAGTCAAGGAATGTCGTGTAGTCTTGCATGCGCCCCAATCTGCATCACTAAAGGCTCTGAGCTCGCAGGATGGGCTTGCTGGGTAAAACAAGCCTAAGTTCATATTCCCAGAAAGATATTTCAAGACATGAAGGGCTGCTGACCAGTGGCTATCATGTGGTGAGTGTACAAACTGGCTGAGTTGTTGTACTGCATATGTGAGGTCCGGTCTGGTATAGTTGAGGTAGAGCAATTTTCCAATCAACCTCCTGTATTTTTCTGCATTGTGAAACAATGGGGAGGAATCTTTATCTAACGCTTCAAACTTTTGATTTGGTGGCAGCGGAGTGGAAACAGCTTTGCAATCCATTAGGTTCACCTCATTCAGCAAATCTCTGATATATTTGCGTTGGCTGATATATATACCTGCTGTGGATCTGGCTATCTCCATTCCAAGAAAGTACCTCGCACTTCCCAAGTCTTTAATGGTGAATTCAACATCAAGAAAATGTTTCACTTTTTTAATCATAGTTGCATCCGACCCAGTTATTAAAACATCATCCACATAGACTAGTATAAAAGTGCGACCATCCGAGTCATGCCTACTAAATAGACACGAGTCATGCTATGACTGATGAAAACCAAAATGGTGCACTTTGGTTGTGAATACCAGGTTCCATTGCCTAGACGCCTGTTTTAACCCATATAGCGATTTTTTTAAAAGACATACCTCGCCTTTCTTGCCCCGTTGATATCCCAAAGGGGGATGCATATACACCTCCTCATCGAGACTGCCATGTAGAAAAGCGTTCTTCACATCCAACTGATGAATATCCCACTGATGAGAAGCCGAGATAGCGAACAACAATCTGATTGTGACAACTTTTGCCACGGGACTGAATATTTCATCAAAATCGATCCCTGCCACTTGATTGTAACCTTTAGCAACCAATCGAGCTTTGTATATGTCAACTATACCATCTGGTTTGCACTTTATTCTGTAAATCCATTTTGAGCCTATAGCTTTCTTTCCTTTTGGCAAAGCCGTCATAATCCAAGTGTTGTTTTCCTCTAAAGCTTTAAGTTCAAGATCCATAGCCTCCATCCACTTGTGATTGTTTCTTGCCTGGTTAAAATGTCTTGGTTCTGTGGTTGTAGACAAGTTTGCTACGAACTCACAATAGGCACTGGAGAAACTACAGTTTTGGTCTGAAGGTCTTGTGGGTTGAGGGTCTTGGAGTGAAGTGCTGAAATATGTGTGGAAGTCTTGTAGCAAGACTGAAGGTTTGTGTGGTCTTTGACTGCGTCTAAGAGGAACGTGTACATCAGATATTTCAGTTGATGGATCAAGTGTTTCAGGATGTGGAGAAACTGGAACGGAGATTTGTGTGGGCAGATTTTGCTCACTGAAGTGAACAGGGGTGTCTCCTCTGATTTCTGGTGTAGTTGAGCAAACCGGCAAGATCACTGGTAGTTGAATAGAGTGTGGGTCAGGTCTGGTACTAATCTGCAGCGGAGGATCAGCTGGATTAAGCAGACAGCTTCTGGATTGAGGACAGGACTCAGGATTTGGAGTGGATGCAAACAAGGTTTGCTCATGAAACACTACATCCCGGGATATGAGAATTCGTTTTAGTTCGGGGACATAGATCTTGTAACCCTTTTGTCCTAATGGATATCCCACGAAGCATCCTTTGTAAGATCTCGAGTCGAACTTATCACGGTCTGGACTATTATTAAGAGCAAAGCTGAGACAGCCAAACACTTTCAGGAAGGAGATATCAGGTTTGGATTTGTGCAGAATTTCATAAGGAGATTGCCATTTAAGAGTTTTGCTAGGCCATCGATTGAGGAGAAAAGTTGCAGTTAGAATGGATTCACCCCAGAACATTTTTGGGAGATTAGATTGTAAAAGAAGTGCTCTTGCAATTTGAAGGAGTGTTCTATGCTTTCTTTCGACTACTCCATTTTGTTGTGGAGTGTATGGACAGGATTTTTGATGAAGGATTCCCAACCTGCTAAACAATGCAGCACACTTTGCATTGAGAAATTCTGTCCCATTATCCGTCCTTATTGTTTTCACCCATGTTTGATACTGTGTAGTGACTGAGGCAATGAAGGATTCAATGAGAGAGGGCACTTGGTCCTTAAATTTGAAAAGCAAAGTCCATGGGCAGTTGCTCAAGTTATCCACTATTGTTAAGAAGTAGTTGCACTTGGTTATAGTTTGTTGCTTATACGGACCCCAGACATCCATGTGAAGAAGTTCAAAGCATTGTTCAGACACACTCTTGCTATCAAAGAAAGGAATCCTGCTTTGTTTGGATTGTGGACAAACTTGACAAAATACATTCGGAGATACTGAATGTTTACTTGGTTTTACATAATCACCGAAGTGATACAAAACTTCTAAGGATGGATGCCCAAGTATACAATGCAGGAGATCTGGGGTCACTGCAGAACAGGAACTGCTATTAGCTTTATGTGCTGAGACATCAAAAGGAAGGCTTTTTGGTGGCGGCAGAGTTGTGAAGATTTGAAACTGCATTTTCTGAATTAGTGCTGGATCAAAAGAAGAAGGATTGAGAACATACAGCTCTTTGACTACTGTTCCTACTGCCAAGACTCTTCCATCTCTACGGTCCTGAAATAGGCAGTTTTCAGCAAAGAAGCAACAATATATGAAGGAACATTTTGATAATTTTCGTACAGGAAGTAGGTTATATTTGAAGCTAGGGACAAACAGACATGAGAGAAGTGTTATGGAGTCGGAAAGCTTGACATTTCCAGAGCAAGATACAGGCTTAACTGACCCATCAGGTAACCAAACCGGTGTGTAAGATTGGAAAGGGATAGGATTGATCATAAGGCCGAGATTAGTGCACATGTGGTTCGTAGCACCCATGTCTACAATCCAACTTGAATCCAAAACATCACCAGATTTGAGTAAATGTAAAGATGAGCACAGAGATGTACCTGCG
>JAOWBN010034281.1:0-21845 GCA_028565015.1 Pinguicula moranensis | reverse complement strand
TTTAAAAGAGCTTCTTTACCCCCCTGTACTTTTAAAAAAGGGTAATAAACCCCCTAATAAACAGACCCCCAGTCGCGGAATGGAGAGTGAATCACACTCGGGGGCAGTGGGCTTTTTTTCGAAAGTATAGGTGGGTAAAGTGGCCCTTTTGAAAGTACAGGGAGGTAAGTTATTCAATAGGTATAGTACAGGGGTGTAAATGGCCTTTAACTCGAAAACATCTGCAGCCGCTTCATATTTCCATTTTTGTTTTCTCTTTGTTAAAAATGAAGGGGTAGCCCAGCTCCCTCTTGGGCCTTATTTTGTCAAAAAAAAATATATATTTAAATATTTTTTTATAGTCTTTTTATATTTATATGCTAATATTTTTTTATTAAAAAATAACTTTGTAGTATATTAAATAATTTAATTTTTATATTTTATTATTATTTGAGTGAGTAAAATTATTATTTATGGTTGAGCAAGTAAAGTATTTTATACCTACCCAAAAAGAATACATGGCCCTGAATTTTTTTGTTTCATGCACACCCAATTTTTTGAAGCCCACCTAAAAATAATTCCTAATTCCGTCATTGCGCAACGCTATCAAGTTCAGTTTTTGTTTCACGGGTTTCTAATTAATTTTAAATTAATCTTTTTTCTTCGGTAAAATTATTGTTTGGAGCCATTCTTTTGATTTTCAATGCCATCAGTCATTTCTAAACCTACATGACAATTGAATGATGTATTTAAAAAAAATGACGTATTTTATGGCTCCTTTATTTTTGAGGCAGCATTACCCTCATTAAATAAGTTTGCTTGCAAAAATAAATTGAGAAAAAATCACTTTCGGCCACAATCAAATTTCACTTTCAATACTATAGGATTCATTCAAATTATCATCGTTCGTTATTATTTTATTTAATAATACAAAATAAGTGATTAAACTGAGAATAAATAAGATCAAAAAAAATAAAATATCTCAAAATGTTAAATAAAGTTTATTTTTTTAATTTCAATTTGTTCACTTTTTATTTTTATTCATTTTCTTTTTAGTTCTGTTTGCTTCAGTTTACTTAATTTCATTTCATTTTTTATTTCCGTTTTATTTCTGTTTAGGGTATTTATTTTTTTACTTTCATTTAGTTGTTATTTTTATTTTTTTATTCTTCTTCCAAATTTATTTATTTGATCTATCTATCCTTAATTTTATTATTTAAAAATATAATAACCTGTTAAAACTAAATAGGTTAAAAGTACTAAAACAAATGATGAGAGTATTGAATTCTATGAACTAAAAATGATATTAGACTCCAAGATAGCTCTAAAGGAGAAATTTGAGTCATCCTCTGACATAATACTTATAGTGTAGGTCTTCACGGAGAATAATTGCCCCAATATTATAATTATTTTAGAATTCATACGAATTAAAATAGGATAATATAAGATTTTTAAAAAATATAAGATCTATGCATATTTTAGAAAAATAAAATAAAAACTTCATCCATACATGAATCCTCTACTCCACAAAATTGCCGACACATCAAAAGTTAGTAGAGTATCCTGTCGTGCCACTCCACAGATCACAATTATGTAACTACTCCAATTAGACCCTTCATATCTTTAGCCTTTTATTTCCACGAAATAAAGTTATCCGAATGCAAGGAAAGAGGATAAACAAAGTGAGTGGTTGATAATTGATATATATGGCTGGCTGCATCACATTTCCCAATTGTAAATGAACTTGACCTGACCCACCTATGAAAAAAAGAAAAAAGAAAACGTGACCTGAAATAACAAAGTTGACTTCTTTCCCACGAGCTTCAAAACGCCAAGAAAGGGCCAGTGAAACAAACGTGTAAAATAATATTAAAGAAGAAAATAGAAATTAACAACACGCATGGAAAGTGTCAAGACATGCTCCACGTGGGTAGAGTCACGATTTCGGGTAAAAGGGATGTGACTCGTACTTGGAAGGGGGCGTCGCCCACCCGACATTGCCAATGATGCTTGATTAAGTGGGTGTTTGCAAGTTGTGTATTTATGCTAAAATAATTTTTCAAAAGGTTTTTTTATGAAGAAGTTGGAAAGTGTTTATAAAATATGTTTTACTACAATAAAAGTTACAAATATAGTATTTGCATATTATTATTTCAAAAGCTAATTTTCTTAACTTATAAATGGAAAATAACAAAAATATCATTGAATTAAGTTTTTTTGGGACTATTGAATTGTTTATGAGGTTAGGAATGTCTGAAATTTAAATTTTTAAAATAATTACAAAATTGTCATCGCCAAAAGCACTCCAAAAACTACCCCAGAGATACTTCTGACTTTTTTTTTTTTTTACTTCTCCACCGCCAAAAGTCAAACGTCAAAAGCCAAAATCGCAAACAATTCAAATAGACTTTTCCACCGCCAAAAGCCAAAATGTGCTTCTCAATGAAATTTGCAAACACCCCCTAAGTGGATTAAAATGTTGAATTTTTTTGACCTATGAATCTCAAAAGTATGTTTCCTCTCTAAATGAAATTCTTTGCCTTCTCTCTACCCTCTGAAGCGTTCTCGACATTAATGGCATCTTCATCGGCTCTGTCTCCTGATAAGCAGTGTGTGATTACAATTGACAACCTTGTGGAATCAACAAACTAGCTGGTGGAAAAGAATGAGTGGTCTCAGGTAAGATATAGAGGCAAGAAGCGTACGACAGAGTTCGCAGTTCCGACAAGGAAGCCTTTGCCAACGTATATCAAGTGAGTCCGTTCTGATTCCGTGTATTTTCATTTTACTAACTTTCCGCCATCCTGAGGAGATGTGGCAAGTCTTCTCAACCTTGGGTAGGTAAGTGAAGTACAAATTCCCAGGAAAGTTCCTAACCCGGAAAATAGGTCTGGGTCTGTTCGATTTATCAGGAATTTGGTCGGCCATTTGGTACTGGAGAAGTTAAATGGAATTTGGGTGGGGTCGTTCCAGTTAAAGGTGAATGTGGCACGGAATCCTCGTGACAGTTCCCCAGCTGTGCTATGTGACAAGGAGCCTTTGCAGACTGCTTGCCTACCAATTGAACAAAACAATCAAGATTCGGGAGTGACCAGAGATTCGGAAACTATAACTCCTCTTATCTTCAAACCTGACCCTTAGGCCTCTCAATGGTTGCTTAATTGCTTGATAGGGATTCCTTCCCCTCTTCTGGATGTGGTGAGTATGGATAATATATTGCAGAAGGTGGGCTATTTGAATGCGTCTGGAAGGGGTAGAGGTGCTTCTCAAGCTGCAATCCCCCTCCGACCAGTCGCTCCTTCTGTCCAATGATGCTACTATGATGAAGTTGTGCTTACACTCCTTGCGTCCGTAGAGGTTGGTGAACGGGAAAACTTGCTCGTCCAGCCTGGATTCTAGTAAGGGGAACTCCCTTTCACTGCTGGTACGAGGCATTCTTTGCCAAAATCACCTCTAGACTAGGAAGCTCCAAGAAATCCAGTATTGTCGAGTTCACGTGCTTACCACCTCTAACTCACCTATCTTCCAGTCGATTGAAGTGATAACTAAGAGTGAGAAGTTTCATATTCATGTTATGGAAGAGCAGTCTAAGAATTATCAATCTATGAGTGGTCCCAGAATATTGTGAAGCAAGAAGTGTGGTGCGGAGGGAGAGTCTTATAATCCCTCTCTACATGAGTGGCCAACTCTTTAGCAAGGTTATTTAGTTGAATTCTCAGTTGGAAGTTGGTTTACATTTTGTTGGCAAGGTGGTAGATGGTGGTTCGAATTCGTCGAAAATGGAAGAATCCAGCTCCGGTGTCGGAGTTTTTTCGGCCCCTGGTGAGAGAGTGAAAATCTCACATCATAATGTCATTGCCCCCAAGGTCAACTACATGGCAGATCCTCCTTTACGTGATTTCTGGGATCCTACTCCTCTCTCTCCAGTAGCTACTATTGCTAAATTGCCGATATCTGATTTATTTGACTCTTTGGCTGCTTGTCGGCACGATATTCATACTATCATGGATGATTCCAATAAAAATATAGTAGGATGCTATGTCGATTTTAGCGACAAAACCAGCAATCTTTGTCAGGTAATTCTACCTCTCCCTCCTGGGGCCAATAACACTAATATTCTTTCTCTTTCCTCAGGTGAAGACGTTGATCAGTTGAGAAAAATAATGAATATATCCCAAGGGAGTTTCACTGTTCTCCTGGCCCGCTAGCATTCATATTCGGGCTTATGGCCCAATCAAGTTCAAGAAAATTTAAATGGCCCAGGTTTCTCTAATTTTCTCTAATATGATCATTACTGCTCAGTCTGAGGCTTTCTTTCCGAATTTCGGGTATCAAAGCTCTGATCCCTTTGGCATTATGCCATTAATTGAGTTATCTCCTAAATCTCTGGCGGCTAAAAAGCTTGAGACATTTGCCACTCTTGGCCCTGCTATTGACTCAACCACGAGGCTTAGGGATCACACGCGACGCATTCAGGAAGATTAGGTTAATTGGATGGAGGACCTTATAGATGCGGTGGATGATTACCTTCATGCAGTTGGTGGGGATGATATTGTTGATCTTGCGATTGACTTAGGAGTGTTCCCTCGAACACCAAGACCTAACATCTTGCTCCACTTGGAAAGAATGAATGACCATGGTAATATATCACTCTCTAACCATAGAAAGTCAGATTCAGAAGTCTGCCCATTAATGTGCATATTATCGTACAACACGCGAGGACTTGGAACATTCAGGAAGAAAGTTGAACTAAGAAGATTATTTTTTTAACATAAGGTTGATTTAATATTTGTCTGGGAAACCAAGCTCGCATCCTTGAGTCGCTGGGAATGCAGACAACTCCAGTATGGTAACGAGTTTGATTGGAGACATCAGGGAGCTTCGTGTAGTGTGGGTGGGATTTTGTGCATATGAAAAAAAAAATCTAGTTTTCAATTACTGAACAGTTGGTTAGATGACGGTTTATTGGGTCTGGAAGGACTATGGGAGCCAAACTACACGCCAATTAAATTCACCAATGTTTATTCTTCTTGTACTTTTTTTTTGATAAGTTTCTTGTACTTTGAATTTAAAAAGGAGTCTATGGGGTCGTATCAGTTCTTTCATTGAGCAGGATATTAATGGAAGCTGGTGCATTGGTGGTGATTTCAATGTTGTACAATCTCCTAAAGGACGAGCAATAATTCTTCCTCCCACTTGACTGAAATGCAAGAGTTCAACCAATTTATAGTTGAGGTCGAGCTCATAGACCTTTTGCTGATGAAATCTAGATACACCTGTATATCTAGAGGGGATGGCTATTGTTCCAGATTAGATCGGTTCTTATTATCTCAAGCATGGGTAAGTAAATGGCCGGAGTGGTTCTAGATAGGTTTGGATCGTGCTGTCTTGGATCACAGGCCTTCCTTTGAAATCTAAAGTGGTGAATTGGGGCCCTAAAGTTTTCCATACTCTCAATCAGGGTTTGAAAGTTTTGTCAAAGAAAGTTGGCCCCTAATTTTGGTTACATTATGCACGAAAAATTGTGCCAATTGAGATTCATTTTGTGGTTTTGGAACAAAAATGTGTTTGGTAAGATTAAAAAGGAAAGTGGACTCTATTCGTTCTGAGCTGTGCCTCATTGATGCCTCGATGGAAGCTTCGGATCCTTCAACCTTGAAAATAGTTCAGAGACGTGAAACTTGGAATCTATTATAACACTCTTTGAATCATAAAAAGTCTCTGATGCGGCAAAAATACAAATCAATTTAGATACGAGAAGGGGATAATAATACTCGTTACTTTCATTCTAAGGTGATGAATAACCGTCGTATGAACTCTATCCAGGGTCTAAACTTTGAGGGTATATGGACAAAGTATGGCTGGAATTAAAGAAGGAATCACTTCATATTTTGCAAACCACTTCTCTTCCGAATGTTGGTTGTTACCTCTATTACATATTCCTGTTATCTCGAGTTTGACAGATGAAGACAATGGTTATCTCATATCTGAATTTCGGTAGCATAAATTAAATCCAATGTTTGGTCATGTGCGACCTCTAAGTGTCACGGCCCTGATGAATACAACTTTAACTTCATACAAAGCCATTGGGATTTTCTACAATCTAAATTCATTGCATTCTTGAAGGATTTCTATAAGCATGGTCTCCTGAGTAAATGTAGAAATTTTACATTTATTACTTTAGCTCCTAAAATCTTAAATCCTGTGTAGATAGAGCATTTCAGATGCGCTAGTGAGCAGCAGGTACAAAATTCTTGCTAAATTGTTAGCAAATAGGATGAAGCAAGTTATGCACAAGGTGATATCTCCCAATCATATTGCTTTCTTAAAGGGCCATAACATTTTGGACGGTATTTTGGTGGCTAATGAAGTTATTCTCTCAATCGAAAAAGCTAAAAAAAAACACGATTTTATTGAAAGTGGATTTTGCTAAAGCCTTCGACTTGGTGGATTGGGACTTTTTGTTATTAATGCTAAGAAAGATGGGTTTTTGTAGCATCTGCATTGACTGGATTAAGGAGTGTATCTTCACTTCTCATGTGGCAGTGCTAGTTAATGGAACAAGTGCGGTGGAGTTCAAACTCAAAAGAGGCCTACGGCAGGGGATCCCCTATCCCCATTTCTATTTTTAGTGGTTGCTAGTCTACACTTGCTGATAAATAAAGCAGTGAAGATCAAAAAGTTAACAGGGATCAAAGTAGGAAGGATTAACATTTCCCACCTCTAGTACGTGGATGACACTCTGTTATTCGCTACTGGGACGTGGGAGAGCATCATAACTTTGAAGGGAGTGCTTACTAGTGTCCACCCTGTTCCAAAGCCGATTGTTTGGAATGAATGTCCCCGAGGAAAGGCTTGGCAGGTTCGTAAGGCTAATGCAATGCCAATATGCTCCTTTTCCTTTCGTGTATCTAGGTCTACCTCTTGGGGATAATCCCAGGCACGCTAAAATATGGGATAAGGTCATTGATGTTATCAAGAACAAGATTACAAAATGGGAGAACAAATTTCTATCAATGGCCTGGAGAGTAACTCTTTTAAAATTGGTATTTTTCCTCTTGCCTCTATATTATTTCTCCATATATAAGGCTCCCAAGCAAGTAATTAAGTCCATTGAAAAGTTGATGAGTCAGTTTTTATGGCAAAAATCTATTGATAAACAACCAATACACTGGATTAGTTGGAAGCACTTATGTCTGGAAGTGGATCAGGGTGGCTTAAGTATAAAAAACCTAGTTGTTATGAACATTACACTACTCTCCAAATGGCTTTGGCGTCTAAGGGTGGAGAACTCAGGCTTATTATGGAGGGATATTATTATCTCTAAGTACTTTAAGGCCCCTGATCTTTTTAGTGATTGGTCACTCATTACAGTCCATGATTCTATTTCATATTAGCATGATGCGTGGAGAATTGCTTCAGCCAATTGGTTCAATAGTCAAGTAAAACTGGGACTGAAAACTGGTGACAAGGTGCTATTTTTGCGCTTTAACTGGTCCAGAGAAGGATGCTTCGCTCTCAGGTTTGAGCAAATTTTCAAACTTAGTACTCAACAAAATTGTACGGTGGAAGATATGTACACTTTAAACCAGGGAGCCATCTCATGGCTATCAGCGGCAACTCAGGACTAGAGAGACAGAGTTTTTAAATGATATGCAACAACTTCTCTCTCGTCTCTCTGGTTTTGTAGCATAGGAAGACTTATGGTTCTGTCCAGGGGATTGCTCAGGCAGATTCACGGTGTCTTCACCTTACAAATGCATTTTTAACAGCCGAGGCCCTGATCTAGTTTCCAAGATTCATCTTGCAAAACTTCGCCAAAGAGAATCGAAATGTTTGCTTGGTGTGCTATAGAGTCAAGCCTTCCAACTATAGACAACCTTCTATTGCATGGATTACACATTGAGCAGGGGGCTCAGCGCTGCGTTATGTGTGCTACAACGGGGAAACCGCTTCTCACCTCTTCACTTCTTGTCCAAATACTAAGGAACTTTGGGAATCAGTCTATGACTGGTTTGAGTAGGACTATATGGATAATTCTCATATCCTCAATCATTATGATGTGCATATGAGCTTACTCGGTGGTTCAACAGGTTTGAACATTTGGAAATTCATACGGCATGCTATTATTTGGTGCTTGTAGAAGGAGTGTAATTCCATAATATTTGATTTTGACAGTGGTTTTAGCTCTAACTTGGATTGGGTTAAGTATAATTTGTGGAGTTGGTTGGCGACAAACAAGATGAACTACAAAGTAGCTACCATCAGCAACTAGATCCGTTATCTAGGTTTTTGTTGTCCGATTATAATTCGAAAAGGCTAGTTAGAATGGCTGGACAGTAGCAATTTTTTCGTTTTTCATTCGGCTAAGGTCATGTAGTTTGTTTGGCTTTCTGTCTGTTTGTACTTTTGTTTTTCTTGGCTATTTTGGCCTATTCTTTAATGATATCTCAATTACACCCTCCCCCCAAAAAAATTTTGAAAGGTTAATTTATAGAGGCAACCTCAATGTAAGTAAATTACCTATAAAAATGTCAAACTGCAAGAATGGTGAACTCCAAGTGGGCTACCAAAATATTGCAATTTTGGGTAAAGGAAAGAGAAATCACAGTCATGCAAATTTAATGAATAAGGGTGGCCAGGATTTTGCCACGTCAGTTCAACTACACAAGGAAAATGAAGATTAAGAAACACGACTTTATCAAGAGAAGAAACACACACAGAAAAGGACTGTCATTCTCTCTTTACTCTTTCATTATGATCTAGGAAAAATTCCTTTATTCTCTTGAGTAGTTATTGATAAATCTATGTAATTCTCCAAGTTTATGTGAGAAGGTTTGAGGGTGTAGTGAGGTAGAAGCAATGGATGATATCTTCTATAGAAGAAGGTCGATACTTTGCAGTGTTCTTAAGATTGAAGTGTGAGCTTGTAAGGGATTCTTGGCCAGGGCTTTTCGGCCATTTTTCATAGTGGATCAAATACATGCAATGAGCTCTATCCGCGACGTTGGATGCTCAACGTGAATTGCCATTTTATTCTTGGATTGGAATACCATGGGTCTTAACTGACCGTATCTCTTATTTTTCATTTCTTGTCTTAAATTTCTTGTAGGTCCCTTAGTTTTATTAAGTAGTATTCTACTAATTGGTTGGTTTAAGCATACAAGTGATAAGTTGGTTTTGTTCTAACTTATAATTGACTTTTATACTTGAATCTTGTTGATCCTCAAAGATTAGAAGTACATTTTATACTTATTTCTCGTGTTCAGGATGGATTCAATCAATATGTTAGGCGAATTGGGAAATTGAGGATCAATGACTACAATCGCATGGCCATGGCCCCAAGATCTACAGGTTACAACGCTAGATTAGATACCACATAATCTTTGGCAGGAAATATAAGAAAACCTACATAAATATGGGGCACGGACGGACAAATTTATCCTAACTGTTGGAGAAATATCTTATCCAAAGCTTCTCAAGGGATGATCATGACCATCAAAAGAAGAGGACGGTGTCTTGTTCCATGGATCACTTGAAGAAGGAAGCTTGGATTGAAGACAATAGGAGCTCCGACCACTCTACTATTCACCTGTGGGATTTTCTTGCACTATAAACTCTTATCTTGTTTTTTCTCGTAGAGCTCGTGCATTAAACATGAGCTAAAACCGTATTTTAGGGTATGAAATAGCTCTTTGTGTATTCTTGGGAGTTGCTTTGAATGTTTAACTGTTTGAAATGTTGAAGTTGTTTAGTGTTATTGTGATTCTCTACCAACTAGCAAATGTTTGATAAATGTTTGCTACTTTTCTAAGCATAGTTTGGTATTCAAGAGATAAGAACTACGCTAGAAGTTAGGTACAAGATTCGAGAAATGGGTGCTTGCATACCATATAAGAGGAGATATTACTCTTAAGGAAATTATTAACTAGAAGGGGGAAATTCGGTGGACAACTAAGCAGCCAATTGAAAAGCTAGGTTGAAAATTAAACTTCCAAGATGTACTAAGTGGTGAAACCAATTGTCCAACTTTGTGATCATTAAACTGAAAATACCAAAAATAGCTCTTTGTATTGTCATGTTTATGTTATGTTTGTAGCATAGTAGTTCAATCCCTTAATCATTGGTCCAAATTGCATAGAGCTCACTAATTTTGGTGTTTATCACCTACAATTCTCGTGGTTCAACACTCGTTTTTCAACACTTTATTACTTGTTACGACTTGTACACTTGCAAAAATCAACCAACAAGTTTTTGACGCCATTGTCGGGGATTGTTTAGTTGTGATAATATCAATACCATGTGAGTTTTTAGCTAGATTGGACTCTTTATTTCAATAATTTTATTTTCAATTTATTTGCATTTTTTTAGGTTGTGTATGAACCCCTTAGAAGGTGAAAATTCAGGTTTGGAAGATCCGGAGGCTGAAAGAACCTTTAGAGCACTAAAGGGAGCTCAAATAGAGAAGAGAAGAAAACAAAAAATATGGCAGAAGCTGTCGAAGTAGCTGTGATGCCCAATGAGGATGACAGACCCATGGAGGACATTGCTTTACCTCGAACTCATCAGAAAGCTCCATCCATTCGAAGGCCTGCCATTCAAGGCAATAACTTCAAGCTAAAACCAACAACAATCAAATCATTACAACAACATTCTATATATGGTGGGTTATGTACTCAGGATCCAAACTCACACGCACATGCATTTGTAGAGGTTTGTGATACACTTAAATATGCTGGAGTGAGTCAAGAAGCAATCAAGCTCAGGCTATTTCCATTCTCTCTGAGAGACAAGGCAAGGAGATGGCTTCAATCATTTCCATCATATTCCATCCTCACCTGGGATGAATTAAGGAGGCGATTCTTGATTAAAAAAAATTCCACCATCCATGACTACAAGGATATTAAGTGAGATTACTTCCTTCAGGCAGCGCGATATGGAAACTTTGTATGAAGTTTGTGAAAGATTCAAGGATTTATTGAGAAGTTGCCCCAATCATGGACCGCCTCACTGGAGGCGAATTCAAGCTTTTTATAATGGATTGAAGAGCACTGTGAGGAGAAAAATAGATGTTGCATCAAATGATACTTTTATGAAAAATGTTATAATGAGGATTATACTCTGCTTCAAGCCATGACCAAGAACTACTACCATTGGCCAAAAGAAAGAGAGAGCCACAGGAAAACAGCTTAAAAGTATGAAGTTGATAAAGTTGATACACTTGCCGCAACAATGCATGCCATGAACGCAAAAATTGACAGTTGGATGTCTCAAGGCTCAGTCCCTAAAGATGTTATGATGGTGCAACATCCATCTTGCGAAAGTTGTGGGGGAGGACATCTTTCAGAGATTTGCCAGGACAAGACCTCAATTGACAATGTCCCTATGGAGCAACTCAACTATGTCGGCGACCAGCAGTTATATCCCAATAGCTTTGAATGCAACAACGTCAACCCACGAAGAAATGACCACCCCAACTTTTCCTGGAGTAATATTCAGGATGTTCTGAATCCCATAACGCAAATATCTTCATAGCTGCAGGCTCAAATGCAAAAAATGTCTGATTCAAGGCCTAAAAATGATGAAATTTTAGTACAGTTGACTGCTACCACCAAGAGCAACACTGATCTTATAGCACAACTAGCCGCTGTGTCAAGCAGTTTCATGCAGGAATCCCAAGCTAATTTGAAGGATCAGGCTATGGCAATAAGGAACTTGGAAACTCAAGTGGGTCAATTAGCGAAATAATTATCTGAAATACCACAAGGTGTTCTACCAAGCACCACAGAAGTAAACCCAAGGAACAATGTCAAGCCATAACCTTGATAAATGAAAAAGAAGTAAAGGAAACTCCAAGGTGAGTGAGTCCCTGCCCCAAAGAAGACAACTGATCAAACATTAGAAAAGCTATTGCCTCAACTGAACACTGAGCAAATACCTCTAGTTCCTTTCCCTCAAAGGTTGAAACAAGGAAGTTGGACAAGCAATTCCAAAAATTTCTTGATGTTTCAAGAAGCTTAATATAAATATTCCCTTTGCTGAGGCCTTGAAGCAAATGTCGTGTTATGTCAAATTCATGAAGGATATATTATCCCATAAACGGAAGTTTGAGGATCATGAAGCCGTGGCCCTAACTGAGGAATGCAGTGCAATCCTACAAAATAAATTGCCTCCAAAGTTGAAAGATCCAAGGAGTTTCACTATTTATTATTGTATTGGAAATTTCACTTTTGATAGAGCATTGTGTGATCTTGGTGTAAGTATTAGTTTGATGCCCTTATCAATTGAAGTTTCTTCGGAAGACAATTTTCTCACGATTTGGAATACCTTGATGCATTATCAACGATGGTGGATCACATTTTTTCAACAAACAATGTGAGGCTTTACTTACAAAATATGGAGTTTGTCATTGCACTGCGTTGGCATATCATCCACAAACAAATGGCCAATATGAGATATCCAACCAAGAAATCAAGAAAATTTTAGAAAAAAGTGAGTCCTTCAAGAAAAGATTGAGCAAGGAAGTTGGATGACACACTGTGGGCGAATAGAACTTCATACATGACGTCCATCGATATGTCCCCATACCATGTAGTATATGTGAAAGCCTGTCACCTCCCCATGGAACTTAAACATAATGCATACTGGGCGATGAAGAAACTGAATTTTGACATGCAAGCTGTCGGTGAAAATGGGAAAATGGGTACTCAAGTTAAATGAGTTGGATGAATTAATAAATGATGCTTATGAAAATGCAAAAATCTACAAAGAGAAAACAAAGATGTGGCACGACAAGCATATCGCAAGACTACATTTTTTCCAGGACAGAAAGTGTTGCTTTTAAACTCTCGGCTCCGGTTATTTCTAGGCAAGTTGAAGTCTAGATGGTTAGGTCCATTTGAAAATTTTCAAATATCACCTCATGGAGCAATTGAAATCTCTCACCCCGAGGAGGGAACATTTACGGTGAATGGTCAAATGTTGAAGCCCTATCTTGATGATGACAACATGAATAACATGGCCATTATCCATCTTGAAAACTAAAGGTTGGAAGTCAAGCTAGTGACTTTAAAGAAGCGTTTCTTGAGAGGCAACTCAAGCCCTTTTGATCCAAAACATGTATGTCCTCGATACTCTCCTATCTTTGTGATGAATCGCATGTTTATTTTAAACTATATTGAGAGGATGCGGTTTATTCTTGTTTGGGGTTTATATTTGTTTGTATATAACTTGAATATCTTACTTGCGCATTTGGTATGTATGTTTAGTACAAAAAACCCAGATGGTGAGTACGCTAATTGACATGTGTTATGTGATGTAGGGTGAAGAAGAGGAGAAAACCAACGAAAAGGGGTTTCAAGAAGAAAACTGTCGCGAAGTCAAAGCTCAGAATCATTGGGATCAGATCATCACTGAAATTATATGGGACTAGCAGAAAATTAAGCAAATTTCGAAACTCTACCCTTATACTCCATGAAATTCTAAGATCCAAACATGATCTTCTCAAATTGGGCTGAAGGGTTTATTTTGCTTACAAGTATAAAAATGGTCTCTGATTCATGTTTACTACCATAAGGCCCACTTACATACAACACTAAACCCATATAAAATGGAAAAATCTCCTTCTCACTCCCACAAATACACTATGGTACACTCCCCAAACCCTAGCCCTCGAGTTCTCTGCTCAAATGCCGAACGAATTCCCAGCCTTTTGCGCGCTGCAATTGCTAACATCCTCGGTCAACTATTCTCGTTTTTGCTAACTACTGCATCCATCCCCGGTAACATCGTTTGGGGTAAGTGTAGCTTTCCCGAACACTTTACACCTTCCTGAGAGTTTACTTAGTGAGTTATAATGGCACCTAAGAAGGAACGGGTTGTAAAAACTTAGCCTCAGGGAACTTTGGAGGGGTAAAAGCACAACAATTTTATGATTCTACTATGGGAGTGTTGGATGTCATAAAAGAACGAGGAATGTCTAAGCGATCATGGCTAGTCTCCATGTTGCGTGTAGTGATAGAGGATGGACAAAATTTCTTAGTAGCCCGGGAAATTATTCTGTTAATCTGGTGAGGGAACTTTATGCTAACTTAGTTATGGCTGACAGAGGAATGGTATGGATTCAGGGATGTCTGGTCCCTTTTAGACCCGGAGAAATTAATGATGTCTATGGTTTTGCAAGTATGGATCAGTATGAGTATTCCCACTTCATTGCGGAAAATCCAGATCTAAAGGAGGTCGCTCTATTTTTGTGCTCCTCGATCATGAAATGGAATATGAATACAAGGCCCAAATCGGTTGAAATAGGAGTTACTAAAGTTGATTGCTACTTGAACACCGTCTTGTGACATATGTTCATCTGCACCATGATGATGCCTACCAACCCACACCCTGGATGTCAAGCTGAAGAGGTTGTTACTCATCTATGCCGTTGAGACAATGATGACAACTGATGTCGGAAAAGTCCTCTACAAAGATATCATGGAAAGCATCGCAGCCTTTGGAAAGCGATCCAGTTCCTTGTACTTTCCTTCAATGATTATGGCCCTATGTTTGAAGGCAGAGGTACCTCAACTGCCTGAAGAGAAGCTTACACCCCTGTCTCAGATATTAGGGCCACTCTGCTAATCAAGCTAGGAGGATATTCGGAAAAGTTCAAAAACAGATATGAGGACATCCCATAATCCTTCACCCGCTCTGCACCTGCCAGCTTTAAGCGCAAAGGTAAATCTGTCCCCAGTATTACTAGTGTGCAGGCCCCAAAAGTTGCAGCTGCTCCTAGTGATGACTACTGGAAAGTGGTCATGGACCACACTTACCGTTGCTTTGCCTCCATCCAAACAAATCTGGTCATGATGGTAGCAGCCCAAGACATCTAATTCCAGGTCAGCCCGTTTTCCCTCCTTTCAAGTTGAACATACCACCACCACCTCCACCTGTTGAAGATGAAGAAGAGGCCAAAGATGTCTCCTCAGGCTCTGAAGATGACATTTCGGGGTCAGACTAAAGACTGTCGGCTGCCTCAGGGGAGTAATGTTTTTATTGCATTATATTTTCTCTCCACTGAGGGCAGTGTCAGATTTAAGTTTGGGGAGGGTTGCATCAATCGCATCATTTAACTATTCTATTTTTCAATCCATCTAGTTGATCTACTCACTGGTTGAACTATTTCATTTCGTTTGCATAGACTTTGGTTTATCCTGTTTGGACTATACTTGAACTATTTTATTTGTTTGTTTTGCTTAATTTATTTTGATATTTATGTGGTGTTGTGCTTACTGTGTGCATTAGGCTAATCATGAATAGTCCATCCTATGCATTATGTCATGAATTTATGGGAGGATTGCATAGTAAATAAGAAATAGTGAGTGGCGCATTGTGGGGACGATATAGAAGTGAAATAATTCGACTAAAGTCTTGGGTTGGATAGGAATTCTGAGTGACTCTTTAACTAGAAGTAGCCCCTTTGAGCCTAAATAAGTCGGGACAAGTTATTGATAGGAAAAAAGCAAGAACAAATAAAATTGGAAAGGGCGAATTTTGATGTATTTTTGAAGAATAGCTAGACATTTATTTATTTGCACTCAAAGCTGAAATAACTATTCCAAATATAAGCAAAGAAAGAGCATCATTTATGTAAACAAATGCTCTCAAATTGTTGTATGCACTATTTCTCTCGAGCTTATTGTAAGATCTTTGTAAAGAGTGTATAGTTGGTTTAAAAAATAATGTCAATCTCAATCGCTGACTGCCTTGGCATGCAAAAAAATGAGGATGATGAAAAAAGTTGAAGAGTCTAGTAGGATAAATTTTCAACTCAAGTACCTGAGGCGGATAATTTCACCAAAAAATAGAGGCCTTATATGCCCACTTCGTAAATTCATTTGAACAAAGCAATTCTCTTTAAATGAAATGACTATGTATATTGATGTATGTATTCCCGATTGCTGTGCGTAGTTGCAAAAACCTGTGCATAAATATTCATTCAAAGAGGGGGTACCTTAATGAGCTTTAGAGTGTTGTTTGAGGGACAAGCAAGGGTTTAAGTTTGGAGATGTTGATAAGTTGATTTCGTTCCAACTTATAATTGACTTTTATGCTTGAATCTTGCTGATCCTCGAAGATTAGAAGTGCATTTTATACTTGTTTCTCGTGTTTTGCAAGAATTCAATCAATATGTTAGGCAAATCGGGAAATTGAGGATGAATGACTATAATCGCAAGGCCATGGCCCCAAGATCTATAGGTCACAACTCCAGACTAGATACCACATAATCTTTTGGTAGGAAAAATAAGAAAACCTACATAAATATGGGGCACGGACGGACAAATTTACCCTAACTTTTGGAAAAATATCTTATCCAAAGCTTCTCAAGGAAGCCAAGGGTCTTGTCATTTGAAAAAGGAACGATCATTTCCATCAAAAGGAAGAGGATGGTGTCTTGGTCCGTGGACCACTTGAAGAAGAAAGCTTGGATTGAAGACAAGAGGAGCTTCGACCACTCTACTATTCACCTGAGGGGGTTTCTTGCACTATAAACTCTTATCTTGTTTATTCTCGTGGATCTCATGCATTAAACATGAGCTAAACCCATATTCTAGGGCATGATATAGTCCTTTGTATATTCTTGTGAGTTCTTCTGAATGTTTAGCTGTTTGAAATGTTGAAGTTGTTTAGTGTTATTGTGATTCACTACAAACTAGCAAATGTTTGATAAATGTTTGCTAGTTCTCTATGCGAAGTTCGAGATTCGAGAGATAAGAACTATGCTAGAAGTGGTAAAACTAACATCATATACCTTAAGCATGAGATTCGAGAGATGAATGTTTAGGTGAAAGATGCCATCGTGGATGGATTTCATGAGGATAAAACCTCTTGGTAAATTGTATGAGATTCGAGAGATGAATGCATGCTTACCAAGAGAGAATCTTGCGAGTTAGTTAGCCTTGGTATGATTAGGTACGAGATTCGAGAGATGAGTGCTTGCATACCGTATAAGAGGAGGTATTACTCTAAGGAAACTAGTAACTAAAAGGGGGAAATCCGGTGGACAACTAAGCAACCAATTGAAAAGATAGGCTGAGAAAGATGCACTAAGTTGTGAAGTCGGTTGCCCTGGATCTTTATCTAATAAAAGTTATCATTTAACTTTGTGATCATTAAACTGAAATACCAAAAATAGGTCTTTGTATAGTCATGTTTATGTTATGTTTGTAGCATAGTAGTTCAATTCCTTAATCATTTGTCCCAATTACATAGAACTCGCTAATTTTGGTGTTTATCACCTACAATCCTCGTGGTTCGACGCTCATTTTTCATCACTTTATTACTTGTTACGACTTGTACATTTGCAAGAATCAAACAATAACAAGATCCATAACATTGTAGTATCGGAGCCATGTTACTAATTTATCACTGATTTAACAAGAATTGAAGGTGGCCGGTGCAAAAACAAACAGGATCCACGTTGAGTTTGGTTAAAGAAGAGTATATTCCAAAAATTAGAGAACAATAGATTGCAAGTGGATCTACAAGGTAAAAGCAAGTATATCTCTTATTGATCCACTTAGATTTAAAGCTAGATTAGTAACAAAAGAGTTTACTCAGAGGGAGGGAGTTAATTTTTATGAAATTTTCTCTCCGGTAGTCAAGTTTAAGACAATAAGCATTATGTAGGCATATTTTTCCTGTTGTAATATAGAACTAGAACAAATGGGCATTAAGACTACATTTTTAAATGGAGACTTAGAAGAGGTTATATACATGGAACAACCTACTGGATTTATTGGTAAGAAACTTTCTGAACATGTCTATTTATTAAAGAAGTTCTTATAGGGTTTTAGGTGAACACCACAACAGTGATACAAAAGATTTGACACTTTTGTGATGGGAATAGTTAGAAGCCAACATGATAGCTGTTTGTATTTTATACCCTCTGATGGTTGCTGTTTATTTACTACTTTATGTAGATGATATGCTACCCATCAGTAAGTTTAAAGCTAAGATTGATGTTTTGAAATCTAAACTGAGTTTTGAATTTAATATGAAGGACTTAGGAAGTGTTAAGAAAATCTTAGGAATAGAAATAAACAAAAAAAAATCATAGAGATAAAGAATATCTTGAAATTGCATCGATCTGGTTATTTATAGAAATTGCTTAAAAGGTTTGATATATTTGATGAAAAACTCGTTGGCTTACCACTAGCAGGATACTTCTGTCTTTCGACGGAACAAAGCCTTAAAATTCCAAGTAAAATAATACAAATGAAAAATATTATTTATGCAAATTTACCTGGATCTGTGATGTATGCTATGGTTAGTACTAGGCCCGATTTAACCTTTGCAATGCCTTCGTTGAGTAGATTCATGTCTGGTCATGATTTAGAACACTGGCCTGCCGTTAAATGGACAACAAGATACATCAAGGGGACTGAAACAATATGGAGTTGTTATACACTAACCGAAGCAAGACTTTAGACCTTGTGGGTTTTGTTAATTCTGATTTTGTAGGAGATAAGGATTCCCACAAGTTTACTACTGCTTATTACTATCTCCTGGGAGGGAATTGTGTGAGCTAGAAGTTTCAACTCCAGTCGCTAGTTGCTTTATCAACAACAGAGGTTAAGTACATAGCCATAACTGAAGCTTTTGAGGAGGGAACTTGGATTCAAGGACTATTAAAAGGTGACATGTACTCTTACATTGTTTACTTTGATAGTCAATATGTCATTTCTCTCAGCTAGGGGTGGTTAGCAATTTTATCGGTAATACTATTGGCAAAATTGGTACTGATACCGGTAATTAACGATATCTAGTTTTGGCTACTAATACCTCTATTGGAATTAGTGGGTAGTGGTAAAACAATAATATTTTAATATTTGTTTAACTTTTTATTTTTTAAAAATAATATTTCATCAAAATTAATAATTTCAGCCTTTTTAGATCATTTTTCTTGGATAAGGTAAATAAAATAAAATATTTTTTATAATTAATAAGATAATTTATTTTAATAACTATAAAATATTTTAATTACTAATTGATAAAAAAATATTAATTATAAAAATATTTAAATTTATATTTTTTTTACTTTTCTTAGCCAAAAGGCAAAGAAAACTATTTTTCAACCCGGTCGAAAATGGGATTTGTAAAATGAGAGAGTAAACTGGGATATTTATAGGTATCAAGTGGGAAAAACACTTTTGTACGCAATCCGTGTGTGATAAATGGAGTGTTTGTCCCACACGGATTGCATACAAGAGTTCTCCGCACTTGATATATATAAATACTCCACTCTACTTGAAAAATTCTTTCAAATTATTTTTTGAGCCTTAAGGGCTTCAAATTGGATTTTATTTACTTCTCAGTAAAGAAAATTAATATTTTTAATTTAATATTTTTATTAAAATATTAATATTAATTAATCGACTATTTTAATTATATAAAAAGGTAAAAGAAATGTCAAAATCGGTATTATCCCCAGTGGGTGGCGATAATACCAGTACCGCAATCGATAAGCTAGCATTATTGGATTTTTGTGTTGGTACTGGGTATCAAAATTGGCGGTACGCGGTTATTGGTAGCGAAACCGGTGAAAGAATAGATAATGTCAGTTCTGTCAAAACTTTTAGACACCCCTAGTCCTGGCAAGGCTTCAATCTTTCATGAGAGGACAAATCATTTTGATGTAAAGTTCCATTATATTAGAGATTTAATACCTCAGAAAAAGGAGGAGTTGAAAAAGATATCAACGAAAGAAAATCTTGCTGATTTGGAAACAAAGGTAGTGAGTGACAATGGCTAGGTTTCAACACTATGAAGAGATACTAGGATTGAACTGAGTAAGCCATGGATATATGGTGTGAGCGGATGAAGGAAGAATGGATAACTTCTTGTGTTTCAAAGGTGCAACAATGCACTGGTTCAAAGCTAGAAGATCAAGAATAAGGTGGAGTTTGACATGGGAGGTAAAAAGATTGGTAAAATTTCATTAGATAAAGCCTATTTTTGACAAGGCCCAATATGTCGCAAGACCACATCAAGGAGAAGATTGATGGACCTCGGTGTTCCATCTCGGTTATGCCCTATTAGAGGTCAAGGAGAATCACCCTAAATACAGGTAAAACCTTTCAAGGACCAATACCTAAGATGCTGACGAGGTTGTCCATGCGCATTCCCCTGACAAAAACTTGCTATCGCTAGAGATAACACTGGCTATTGCCCACAAGTGGAGCATGCGGTTAGCCATCACATTATATGATTTTGAAGAGGAATTACTCATATCACTCGCAGGGCCCTCGAGGCAGGCAGATATATCCTCCCCGACAAGGACGAGATTGCCACCACTTGACTGACATATCTTCTCGAGCCGTCGACAAAAGGAATAGCAAACAACCACCATCGCCCATAAATGGGTCCATCGGTTAACAATCATGTCAATGTAAAAATACCTATATATCCTTGTATGTATTCTAAATAAATAAGTAGGCCTGCTCGACCAGTGTAATAGACAAGCAATTCTCGGAGATTAAAATTAGGGTATACTAACTCTTTGTATTCTTTGGGCACACGCCGCCACTCACTCACATTAAACCAGTTAGTGTATTCCCCTCCCCTTGGGGAATTGTATGGTGTGAGTTGATGAAGCTGGGCTTGAGATTTAAGCCCTTGTATTTCCTTGGTTCCATCAGAGTTCAAGTTGGAGTATGAAAAGTTGTGAACTCCAAATGGGTTGCCAAAACGCTGCAGTTTTGGGTAAAGGAAAGAGAAATCATAGCTCTACAACTTTAATAAAGAAGGGTGGTCAGTATTGTGCCACTTCAATCAACTACACAAGCAAGGCGAAGGTTGAGAAAATAAGACTTTATTAAGAGAAAAAAAAACACAGAAAAGAACTCTCTCTATTCTTTTGTTCAGATTTAGGAAAAAAACTCTCTATTCTCTTGAGCCAATTGCTAAATGTCTGTAATTCTCAGAGTCTATGTGAGAAGGATTGAGGGCATAGTGTTTTTTTTATAAGCAAATATATGTAAATATGTGATTTTCTCTCGTTGAGAGTCGAACTCAAGACCTCCCGCTTACTAAATGGGTGCTCTAACCAATTGAGCTACGAGAGCATTTGAGGGCCTAGTGTTATGGAATCAGTCAGGTTGCAGATGTTGTCTTCGATAGAAGAAGTTGATTCTTTGTAGTGTTCTTAAGATTTAGAGTGTAAGCTTGTAAACGACTTTTGGCCAGTGGTTTTTGGTCGTTTATTCATAGTGGATCAAGAAAATGCAGCTAGCTCTATCTGTGATGTCGGATGCTCAATGTAGATTGCACTTTCCTTTTTGGATCGGGACATCATGGTTCTTAATTGAGTATGTCTCTTATTTTTTGTTTCTTGTCTTAAATTTCTTACAATTTCCTTACTTTTAATCTGTAGTAATCTGTTAATTGGTTGAGTTAAACATACAATATCAATAACAAAATAAGTACCCTAGGTTCCAGATTATGTACAATTTATTTGTGCGTTAACCCAAAATGGTTGGTTTAGTGATGGGGGATTTGGACTGACTTTAAAACAAGTACCCTAGGTTCCAGATTATGTTCAGGGATTGTCTCCCATTTTTTTAAACAATTCCTTGGAGTCATGCCTGTTAGTTTAGTGTGACCTAAAGCATTTTGCTCTTGTTAATTTAATGTATACTGGATGATTTGATAAAAATCATTTTGTTCCTTGAGTGCTGGATCATTTGGGTTGATGACTCAAATTGTGAAGCTACATAATTTTATCAAACTCTAAATTAATCCCTAATCTTAAAAGTCATTAGCAAGAGAACAACTAGATGACTAAATTGACTAGCATGTTGATTAATGCATGATCATGT